>CAUYSK010109241.1:0-16449 GCA_963575035.1 Avahi laniger | reverse complement strand
GGGTCTCACTCTTGCTCAGGCTGGTTTTGAACTCCTGAGCTCAAACAATCCGCCCGCCTCGGCCTCCCAGAGAGCTAGGATTACAGGCGTGAGCCACCGCGCCCGGACTGTGTTATATTTTTTTATTTGCCATTACAAATGTATTAGTCAATGTGTTAGAAACTTTGCAAAATCACCATATTTTTATTATGAAAAGGTACAACTGAAATTGATATACTTGCTCAAGCCAATCTTTCAGAAAATAGCCATATTTTAGAAAATAAAACTTGAAAATTAAGGAAAGAGAGATTCTAAAGCCAGGAAAATGTATTAATATAATGTGTAAGGAGTACATATTTTTAGTAATCCCCCCAAAAAGAGGAAGACAGAAAAAAAAAATCTCACTCACTGAAGTCGGTCTGAACCATAGTACTTTGCATCACAGTTGCTATTGAATTTATTTGCTAGTGATTCAATGTAACACGAAGGATTGTCTTTAAGCAGTTCCCTCAGAGAGGCTGCTCCCAATAGTTTGCATAAATGACACATTTATTTCAACAATTGCTGAGAAAGAAAATGTAATATCACACTTAACAGTATGATCAAATACTTTCTACAATGTTCTTTCAATCTATCAGTAAAATCAGATTTATCGTTGAAGCCAGAGGAATATCCTGAATAGTATTTCAAGGGAGAGGAAGGGGAAATCTCTTGAAGATTGAGAAATTCTTCTTTTGAGGTTCATATCTGTTTTGTGGGGTTTTTTGTTTGTTTGTTTGTTTTTCCAGCAGAAGATTATAGGCCTTGGGCTGGATCTGATGCCCTGCAAGTGATTTTATAAATCCGCCAGTGCCAGTAACACTTGATACCTTTCTAAATGCTGTTTTCTGTAGGCAAAATATATTCCTGTTACTACCTAACTGGAGTGAATAGCAGAAAGTATTTGCATCACCATGGCAACTTGCATCTCTAGAGTGAGATGACATTTTTGCCTGTTTATTTCTACTTTTCATTCAGGGATAATATTTTTATTGCCTTTTAATTAAAGAAAGTAAGCTGAGTATCCATAGAAAGGGAGAAAAACTGAAATTTACTTAATACCTGCTATCCATCAAGTACTGCATTGTTTATGTATGCCTTTGCATTCAGTCTTCCAAGGACTCTGGGAAGGAGGTCTCATTTTAGAGAGGAGACAGAGAAATTTCAGTACTTTTCTGTGCTTAAGGTCACAAAGTTACAAAGTAATAGAACCAGGGTCTGTGAGAGCTCAGGGCCCCTAATTCCCAGGCTGGTGCTTTTTCCACTGCTCCACACGTCCCCTCTTAGGGTTTATTCCCTCCTTGATTTCGTGGCCTAACTCTCCTCTAAAATTGACAAACACTTTGTGAAATATCAGTAAGTACATTGCAATATGTATTTTTAAGTGCTGTGGTTTTTAATGTTTAATTCTAATTTCCATACATAGAGAAATTGTATCTAAATCAGGATTGACTGATTATGTTCTACTCTTCAGTTAAAATAGTTATTCAAATGCTTTAATTGCATACCGTGTGCTTTAGAAGATGATACCAATTAAGTAGTTAGTATTTAGCTATACATATGATGGGGATTTAGTTATGTCACTATGAAACAATTATGTATATTTTTTAATACAAATTTACAGATACAGAATGTCAAATATGCATTGCAGATATTAAAGATCAACAAGTATTTGCTGAACAAAAGGAGAGATCTGTATGGATGCTATTTTGGATATATCACCCAGAAAAGCAAGGGGACAAACATGAATTATATTTACAGGTCATGGAATCATGATTAAACTGGCCATTCAGTTCCTAGCAGATGCGAAATATTCAGTTTATTGAAAATTAGATACTTTTTCCTTTACATTTTGTTACAGAGATTTTTTTCTCAAATAAAAGACTGCGAAGACAATTGTAGAGAGGAAATTCCTTTGTAATGGATTTCATGAGATATTTAAGTAGTTCTGTCATAATGCTGTGTTGCTAATCTAAAGGCATTGGCAGTGGCAACTGAAGGAGTGAAGCAGTAAACATTGTGCTCCTTCACCCTGTCTTTGTGAAGCAGCAAGTGAAAAGAAGTATTTTGGTATTAGAAAAAAAGTGACATCATGGTTTAAGCAGCACATTCATTTCTTTTTTCGTCTTGATTCCAGCAAGAAAAAGTCTCGGATACAGTTATTGTTTAGGCAGTTTGAGAGACATTGGTGCTTGAAAGCAAGACAATTTCTACTGGAGTAATCGGGGCAAACAGGCGGCCAGGAAGCTATTATGGACTAGTGGGCTGTGAAGCCAATACAGGGAATGCTGACCGGAAGTTTAGGACTGGTGAGACAGAAAGTGTGGCACACTGGAACGCAGAGGAATTGTGGAGACACTGGAAGCTAATTTCTTCATAGGTAATCAGAAAGAAATCAGGGCAAGGAAACAATTTGAACGTGTGAGATTAAGTAGGAAAAGTTTTGTTGGTTCAAAGGAGGCAAAGAGAGATGCCTGGGTGAGTAGATTTGCTTTCGTAAAGAAGGAGGACAAGTACTTTCCTTAGGAGCCAGGGCCTCAGCTCTCATTCTGCAGGCCTGTAATAGACACCCCTGTCAGTCACAGGCGGTTTTAAACTGGAATGATGCCATAATCTAGCATGAAAACATTTTTGATTGACAAATTATTCTGAGAAGTTAATATGAATATGTATAATATCCAGAGCAAAAAATAATACTGAACTGTTATGAGTCTTATACATGATTATCTCTAAATGAAACTATAGCCCTCAAAATAATTTCACTGTCATTTTCTTTTGGATTTCAGTAATACTATGTTGTGTGGCTTATACATGGGGTATGTTATGATAGAAACTCATCTGTAATGGAATAAATATAATAGTAGCTTATAAAATATATAATGATGGCTACATATCTGCATACCTATCAGAAGTCTCTAATCAGATGCGGTACACTTTCAGCTAGAAGAAAACACATTCTTATATGCCTCAGTTCAGGTAGAGAGCAAATGTGCCTCTACCATGTTATTTTCTTTATTATGCCTTGGAACTCTTTTTTAAAAAATATAGATAGGGGGTGCAAATGCAGATTTGTTACATGGATATATTATGTAGTGGTGAAGTCTGAGGTTTCAATGTACTTATCACCAAATAGTGTACATCATACCCAACAGGTAATGTTTCATCCCTCACCCACCTTCTCCTTTCCCACCTTTTGGAGTATCCAGTGCCTACTATTCCACTCTGTGTGTCTGTGTGTACCTGCTGTTTTGCTCCCACTTATAAGTGACAGTATGTGGTATCTAATTTTCTGATTCTTGGAATGCTTAAGGTTTTACATTCTAATCACCCAAACTTATTGTTGGAATAGTCTCCATGCTAAACAAAAGGAGAATCAATAAATGATTAATTTTCTCACTTCTTTTGCAAAAATATGTTAAAGGAAACTGAAAATAAGATAAGGGTATTCATTGCCGGAAGGTGTTTAATGAGAAACTCTTCCTACATAAATATTTTCCCTTAATTACATTCATTGCATGTGAACAACCCCTTCAGCCAGGTCACCTAGCAGCTACAAGGATTCTATTTTCATCATTCATGCCACTGCTGAGAATGTAGCTCTATGTTTTTATTCTCTTATTTTTTATTCTACTGCTGCCTAAGAAGACACTCCTCTACCTCCACCCCCAGACCTCAGCACTTCTGGTTTAGTTTGAGTTCATCTGGGATATGAAAGGGCAAAAAAAAAAAAAAAAATCTATGTTAACACAGCAGTAATAAGGTCCAAATGCATCATTTCTCTGGGTCTGTTTTCTAAGAACTCTTCTTTCAACCTATTAGTTTCTAGCATAAAATGAATCTGATTTTCTCCAAAATGCAGGTGGCTTTTATTTCAGATCTTTGCATAGCTTAAGAGACATTATTAGCACCTAAGTGAAATTTGCATAGATAGATGAAATATTCTGCTTCTGAGATCTTATGAAAATCTGCCCTATTAATAGCTGTATCTGATGGACATCATGGATTTTTGTCATTTCAGCATCTTTCTTCTATCAAGTAGTTAATTTCTGTCCACATAACTGAGTAATTTAAAAAGATCCAATACCATCTGTCTTTTCAGGAGGACTAAGGGCATTTGGTTTCATGAATAAGAACAATGAAGTCTCATGTGACCTTTTTGGAAAGGTTAAAACAGTAGGAAAATAAAGCACTATTAAGCTGAGTGCTTCTTTTTAAATGTTCCTATTAAATGCAGTGAATTAAATCACTACTGTGCATTTCCTTCTCATAAGACTGCCCCTTGAAACCATCCCTTGATTATACCTACCGAGTGTATCAATAAAATGGAGGGCAATCAATGACATATTTGAAAAGATAAAAATTCTCTTTATCTTAGCAATTTATCATGAACCTTATTTTTTGTGCAGCTATTCTTACTGAACTGGTGATCCTAGAACACTTCACTATTATATCATTTTCAAATTTAATAGATATGATTTTTACTCTTTTAGTTACATAATGATGACATTAAATAATAGCATATGTAACATCGAACTGTGACATTCCGTAACTTTTACTTAATACATGAGTAGTCTTAAACATTTTTCCTTAAGGTTCTCCAATCAAGTTTCTACAAATTCATTTGTTCACAAATTTAAAAAATGAGAAATTTAAACAGCATCTTTCCCCACATATTAAACAATCAACCTTTTCACTTTCCGTTTGTATGATTTTGACTACTTTAGATGCTTCATATGTGGAGAATCATACAGTATTTGTCCTTTTGTGACTGGCATATTTTGCTTAATGTCCTCAAACTTCGTTCATGTTGTAGTGTGTGACAGATTTCCTTCTTTTATAAAGCTGCATAATATTCCATTATATATAAATATATATATATATATATATACACACACCACATTTTATTTATCTATTCATCTGTCCATGGACATTTTGTGGCTTACACCTCTTGGCAATTGTTATTAAGGTTGCAGTGAACACAGGTGTGCATATTATCTCTTCAAGATCATGCTTTGAATTCTTTTGGATATATACATACAAGTGGAATTGCTGGATATTATGATAATTCTATTTTTAATCTTTTTTTAAGGAACTCCCATTCTGTTTTCCATAGTAAGTGCACCATTTTACATTACCACCAGTAGTGCACAAGGGTTTCAATTTTTCTACATCCTTTCTAGGACTTACTATTTTCTGTTTATTTTTATTTTTACTAGTAGCCATCCTAAAGAGTGTGAGATGATATCTCATTGAAGTTTTGATTTGCATATTCCTAATAATTGGTGGTGTTGAGCATCTTTTCAAGAGCTTGTTGTCCATTTTTAAGTCTTCCTTGAAGAAATATCTGCCCTTTGCCCATTTTTTAATCAAGTTGTTCATTTTTCCATTGTTGAGTTGTAGAATTTCTTTATATATTCTGGATATTAACTCCTTATATGACATATGATTTCCAAATATTTTGTCCCATTTTTTAGATTGCCTTTTCACTTTGTTTATTGCCTCGTTTGATGCTCAGGGTTTAAGTTTGATGTAGTCCCGTTTATCTGCTTTTGCTTTTGTTGTCTTTGCTTTGATATCATATCCAAAAAATCAGCCAAACGAAATGTCCTGAAGCTTTTCCCCTTTGTTTTCTTCTAGTAATTTTATGGTTTTAGGGCTTAGGTTTAGGTCTTTAAATCAATTTGAGATATTTTTTTTTATGTACTGTAAGGTAAGCATCCTACTTTATTTTTTTGTGTGTGTGGTTATCCAGTTTTCCCATCACCATTTGTCAAAGATACTGTCCTTCTCTGCATGTAGTCTTGGCATCCTTGTCAAAAATCAATTGTCCATAAACTCAAGGGCTCATTTCTGGACTTCCTATTCTGTTCCACTGGTCTTTATATTTGTCTTTATGCCAGTTCTGCACTGTCTTAATTACTGTTGCTTTGTGGTATATTTTGAAATCAGGAAGTGTGAGGCCACCAGCTTTGTCCTCTTTTTCATGATTGCTTTGATTATTTGGTGTCCCTTGAAATTACATATAAATTTTAGACTTTTTTTTCTAATTTGGCAAAAAAAAATTTATTTGATTTTGATAGGGATTTCATTGAATCTGAAGATTTCTAAGACTAGTGTGGCAGCAAACTCAAAAGTGTTTTGATATATAAGTTTAACATTTAGTTTTCCAGGAATATGGCTAAAGCTCATGATTTTATGAACATTAAATATATATTTACTATTTTATTTTATTAATATATATTTGCTCTAATGTCTTATTACTGTCAATGTTTAAAAATCAAATTGATTAATTGCTATTATTTTCTTATTTATTTCCTCATTACTTATTATTCTACATTATTGAGAGAGAAATAGAGAAGAGGAAAGATTATTTGCTCTTACCAGTTTGAGAAGCCCTTTCAGAAATAATTTTCAGTGCCCGTGTAACTTCAAATTTATTTATACCAAATCTAATCTGAATTTTAACATGTTTAAACAATTTAATTCAATTAATATATTTCAAAATATCAAATTTGAAAAAGTAGTAGAGTGATAGAGTGAATGCATTCATTTCCTATTGGTGCTATAACAAAGTAACACAAATGTAGTGATTTAAAATAACATAAGTTTATTATCTTACATATCTGGAAGTCAGGAGTCCTAAAATCAGGGTGTCAGCAGGATTGAATTTCTCCTAGAAGTTTGGGGGAAAACCCATTTCTTTGTCTTCTTCAGCTTTTGAGGCCACCTGCCTTCCCTGGCTCCTGACTAGTCCTCCCTCTTCAGAAGCAGCGGCACAGCATGTGCAAATCTCTCACTTCCTCCCTCTGATCTCTGCTTTCCTGATCACATCTTCCCTGACTCTGACTCTCCTGTATGCCTCTTTTTAATTATATTAGGCCCACCAAAATAATCCATAATATTCTCACCATCCGGAATCCTTAATACAATAAAAAACTTGCAACATCCACTTTGCCATATATGGTAACATATTCACAGGTGCTGGGGATTTAGATGTGGACATCTTTAGGGAGCCATTATTCTGTCTATCACAGTGACTGTTTTCTTTGTCATTCATTAAATTGGGGATAAATTTGTTACTTTAATCATTTGACAGATGCTGTGGGAATATGTTAGCTATTATTTGTTTTTTCTCACAATGTGTAAAAAAGCAGAACCTTACTTTTATTCTTCAATTAATAGCCACTAATAACAGGACTGTTCTCCCACATAGTCTTACACTGTGTTCATAAGTAAATTTTTTTGAGAGTGAAGGAAAAAAAGCCATTGCCTTAATTTTGTTTTGATTTTATCTAACTAGGAATAATAGAACCAGAATTTTAGATCAATATTTGACAATACCTATGTTAGCAAATCTCCTTAACTGTGATTGTCACGGTGTAAAAATACCAACTCCTTTAGGTCTGTGACACACTTTGAATCACAGCAAGCTATATAAATGGACACATAACCTATGGACATTGTTATAGAAAACTGTGGGAAAAAATTCAAATTATAAATTAATACAGTTGGGGGATTAATGCCATTTATGTCATCTTTCTATGTAATTGTGGAGAGCTTCAAGTTGAGTACTTAACTTTTAATTATATTAAGTTCTAAAATCTGTGATTCTAATTTCTAGCAGCACTAGATTGATCTACATACTCAATGAAATTAAAGGTAAATATTTTAGTGCTTTATTTAAGACTAATTATTTCTCTAACATTTCTCTTGACACCATGTGGCTATGAACACATTTCTCCATTCTATAGTCAATATCTTGGCTGGTACAAAAGGATATTGATTTAGAACAGTGTTTTACAAGAGAGAGGTTGAGAGGCCTACAAATCAGATAGAAATCCTTACATGTGGAATTTAAATTTCTCAGAGAGTGCTTGGGAGACATATAAGTCAAAAATATCTAAAGTGAAATATATTTTTGTGGGAATCACAGATTTTCTAGGAAAACTTATAGTTTAAGGGAAAAAAACTTCATTTGAAAACTAGTTATTAGGAGAACATATGAATTCATTGCTTGTTATATATTTTTTTTTTTGGCTAAGCATTTATACTATCTAATGATTACTAATTTGAGCAGTTTTTATGAATTGTCACTGTCCTGAATTAAATGACTTATCAAACATCATGTATGTCAATGGCAAAAGTAGAAACAGATCCACCATTGAATTTTCAGTCTATGGCTTGGGTGAGCTGCCCTCATGCTCCATGGCAAACTTGTCCTAGTGCTTCAGAAAAGTTCAATATACACAGGATTCCTCAAGGCATACAAACATTCATCTGTCTATCCATCAGATCATATCTTCTGCCTAGCAAGAGTATCAAACTACACCTCAGATGAAAGGATCACCCTGTTTGAAGGAATTTAGCCAATATTATGATACTTATCAAAAATCAAAACTTTTATTATGCTCTTTCATCAGTTAATGTGGGACAAAACATTTTAGGATATTTGAAATTTTGGCCATAAACATTCATTTTACAAAATGACATTAATGGATGTTAAATAGACTCCTCTTCACCAACACAGTCAAGCGGCGAATTCATTGCAAAAGTTGGTTAAAGATGTAACCACAAAAATTATCTATCTGTATCTATATTCTTTAAAAAAAACAAAATTACAGCAATGTATGTTCATTTCCTAAGTTTTACATGACACACTTTTCCTTTGAATAGGAATTCTCCAATTGGAGTACTTGGCCATCTTACTTAGAACACTTATGATGTGTAATTTTGTACTTTTAATTTCTTTAAGTTGATTCAAGAATTTAAAGACTTTACCTCATTTGCAGGCAAGAAAAAAGATTACAAAGAGTTCATAAACTGAATCAAGAATTTAAAGACATTTATAAAGATAAAAAAAAATGTTCTAAATACTGTACAGGTTGACTATCCCTTATCCAAAATACTTGAACCCTAGAGTGTTTTGGATTTGGGAATTTTTTTTAGATTTTAGAAATATCTGCATATATATAATACATAATGAGATATCTTGGACATGAGACCCAAGTCTAAACACAAAATTTATTTATGGTTCATGTATACTTTATATGCAGAGCCTGAAAGTAATTTCATACAATATTTTTAACAATTTTGTATATGAAACGAAGTTTGTGTTAAGTACACATATGTGGAATTTTCCATTTGTGGCATCATGTCAGCACTGAAAACTCTCTCCGTTGAGATTATCCACCCTAGAAAGTGAGAAATATTCTGCTAGTTGGAGCCATTATGTTTTCAGCAACCATAATATACAAATCAGTATCTTGAATTAGGGTGCTGCTTTTTAAAAACTTTAAATGTTTATCATTGGTTTAGTGGTCATGTAGTGAGCTTCAGGCTGCAAGCAGACACTGCAAACCGGAAAGTTATAAACCTATATTTCTTCAGGGTAAAATATTTGATGAAACTATGATCTCTGACATCTTGAAAGGCATACCAAGTGCCAACTAAGCTTATAGTTCTTGGAGAAATAGCCGGAAAGAGTCCGAATATTGTTATGTGTTGGCTGCTACTTACTGCCTTCAGAATAGTATTACAAGAAAGAGACCAGCTTTGCCTGGTTTGCAGGTGAGAAGAAAGATCACAGAGAGGTTTTAGAAAAGCCAACAGTTCCTGTACCGCAAACGATAAGAGAAGTTGTCACACGAAAATCTTTTAAGTGCCTTCTTCACAATTTGACATTTTCCTACAATAAGATTCCTAACTTTTCAAAGCAAAGAAAACAAAAGGAAAAAAATCAACATTTTCCAATCTTTCTTGCAGCTAGGGTGAAGACAGATGGCTGAGGTCCAGGGGTGATGTAAGGAAAGTGAGGCACCCAGGGTACAAAGTTGAAGGAGGCCCTCACTCAGGTGGTGACCCTGCATGTACTTGACCCCTAGAGTTACAGTTCCTTTAATTTCACACCCGCAGCTCCTCCCTCACCCTAGCCTCTACTTTGACTCTCTCCACAGAGATGCCTCCTAAGACTATGTTTAAAAAGTGAGCTGTGAGATACGTGGGAGATAAGGTTTGTTGAGCTGGTGGCAGCTAGTGTGTTTTCAGGGCACAGCAGTAAGACAAATGTTACAATCAAGCAAATATGATCCTGGTTCAGAGGAGTCTCCAGCTCACTTGTCAGGCCAGTTCGTGGTGTGGTTCTGGAGGCTGTCTTATAAACCCGGCTTACAGCCGAGGACCCCAAACTTCCAAGGATCTTGTGAGCTACATAATATCTTATATTGAATGGCCTCCTGTTTAAGCAAAATAATAGAATAGGTTCTGCTGTGTAAAATTTAGAACTCTAATGGTCAGAAATTTTGACTCTGTCATTTCCTAGGTTTTTGATCTTCAAAATTACTTTATTCTGAGCTTCAATTTTATTATCTTTGAAATGGTAATAATAATTTGTGGGATTATTCTGAAAATTAAACATTGTCTATATAATAACAGCACAGGGAATATGTTAGACAATTTATAGATATTAGCCACATTCTGCTAATATTATTTACTAATTTGGGATTTTAAATCATCCATGTTTTTGATCTTCCTTTATCTATACATTGAAATGACCAATGTAATTTTCCCTGTTCCTTTGTCCCTTGATTTTGCCTCATACTATTATTTTAATAATCTAAGCTTCTGTTCTATCATTTGTTCCTAGCCCAAGTTTTTTACATTGATAGTCTCCTGTGCACCTTAGTTATCATGAGAGTCAAATTCTACACTTCCCTTGTCAGCCTATTGGAGACTGGAACCCTAAATCTCAGTTCTAGTACTTGCTGTTCTTTCTTCTTGATGCCACTTCATACTTGCTTGTCTTTGCAGCATACCCTCACATTCCTACTCCCCAACCCCATGAATATGTGCCTGCCTGCCTGTGACTACTTGCAGGACCTTCCAGTGATGACTCTGTCTTGATCACCACATGCTGCCTATTGTCCTATTGCTGGACGATGTCAACCTGCCTAAGGACTTTTTTCGTTGCTTACAGATAGACGTACCCTGAATACCTGCCTCCTCCCAGAGAGTTTATCATATCTTTGAATCAGAGTGCCTGTGCTTCTTCCTATTCAATTTCCATTTTTTTCAAGAATAGTTATAATACTAAAGCCATTTTGTCCTGATTTAGGAAAAAAAATGATACACATATGTATAGTCTAGATAGTATTAAATAGTTAAACATATGTATCAAGAAATGGTACTTTGATATGAGGAAAGCTGTTACTGATAGTGGTTTGATCTTAAGGTGACTATCACATAGAGTAGCTCAGAGGAAAAGATGTATCAGATGTAAGTCTGAACAAAGTAGTGACCTTATCTGACTTCACCTGTATAAGAACTGAAAGAAAGAAAAAAATCCTCTGGAATGCCTCAGGTAGTTTCAGTTTTCTTAGATTAATGACAATATTAAATCTTACCTTTGTAAAGTCAGTCTCTGACTTGACTTCAGTCATAGGTAGGTATGACTCACTTATGACTTCTCCAAACTTGGAGTCATTTTACCTCTGATTCTGTTACAAGAAGTGTTTTCCTTTTTATGTTATCCCTCCTCCTTTCCATTTTTCCTCCTATACTCCTGCTGCAGAAAATACTGAACATTTGTAAGATGACCTGTAGGGATTCACTGTACCTAACACAATTCCTGCTCAATATTTCCTTTCCCTACTGTTTTAACAAACACAGGTCACTTGCCAATTTTAAATCCTACTTTCCAGCTTAACTCTGTGGCCACTCGTTTTTATCCTACCTCCTTCCCCACTTTATTACTCAAGACATCCAAATGATTCCAAATGATTCATGCCAAAGGCTCCCCCTCCACCACCAAATGAGGTGCACATACAGGAAATACCAAGTCCAAATCCGGATCCATGTCTGACAGAATCTCAGTGAAGACTTTTATCTCTGTTCTTTTAAATCGACCTTTCCTTGTGTCTCCCAACACTCAGGACTCATATTCTACCAGCATGTTGATCCCATCAGTTAAAGGATATCTTCCCATTATGCCCTGGCAGAAAATTACCAAAGAGGAATCTTACTTACCCTACTTCAATCACTTGCTCTTTTCTCAAGTATGTGCAACGGTCAATGAGGTCTGAGGCATCGTCTTCTTACTGGCCAGTCTTGGGTCACTGGGGCACTGTTGTGAGAGCATGCAGACAGTTCTGCCAAATTCACATAGAAAGATTTCCTCATAGAAAAGATGATTCCATTATCAAAAAAAGAAGGTTTGCTTGGAAATCAGAAATAATAATCCACTCAATGACTGCCTAATGTCCATGCACATTTTTTTTTGAACAAGATTTTCTTAAATTGTCCCTTCACATAAATCAACTATTAATATTTTGGGTGAAATCAAAGTCACAATTCCCACTTCCCAAAGGAAATTATTTTTTTCTTACTGCTTTCACCTTTAAGTCCAGGGCGACTGAACTATGACCCTTCCTATTTGACAAGTGCAGAATGTCTCCTCATGAATAGAAGGTCCACAGTTCTCTAATAGTCAAAATATGGGTAACAAGATATCCACAATATAGCAATGAGAATAATTTACAGGAAAAATGTAAGTAAATACAATTCCCAAGGAGAAAGGCAGGATGGCCAACTAGAGACGTCACTTGCTCAAGCGTCCTGGAGGGAAGGAAGGGTTTCACATAAAGGAGGGGGGAGAACAGGCACGGCTAAGTCACAGTTCCGAGGAGGAGGTGCCAGAGGCTGCTCAGGACTTCATGGAGGGAAATTGGGAAGCAGAACAGAAAAAACGAAAAAGAAAAAGAGGAGAAGAGAATGGTGAGGATCAAACTCAGAGTGGCTAGGCCACTGGCTAACCCAGGGAAGGGGTAAGGCATTTCCCCTTCCCAAACATCTTTGGTAATCAGCAGGCTACTGAGTCACTGGGAAGCTTTTCCACTCTTGCTAGCCTGGGCGCTGAAACCACTGCATTGTGTGGAGAGCTGGCTGGAGCTTGGACATTCCCTGAAGTCTTCCCTCCAGGGGAGGGGAACTGGAGGAGCCAGGGTCCTGGCTCTCCTCCATCCAGACTTTTTCTAACCCTCTCCTCCCTACCCACTGAATCTGGGAGGGCAGATTGAGACTTTTGGGAGCCGCTGCCTCTCATCAGCTGCAATATCCTCCAGTCTGGAGTTGCCATGGAGAGTGGGACCCACACCTTCCTCCCTGGGGACCTACGTGCACCTAGGGGTGCCCAATCAGGGAGTCACCTGCCTGCCAGCACTCTGTGGAGAAGCAGGCCTTAGGGTCAGACATGCAGATTGGATCCCATGCCCCCAGGACTTGAGCAGATTGATAGGGGGCACAAGGGAGAGATTTGAGAGCTTGACTCAGGAGGCCGGGGAGCCCACGCAGGCAGAACTGATGGGAGAGTACAGTGGAGGTGTGAACTGCAACAATCTGGTGGAGCGCCCATCCCCCCACAGGAAAGTCACACTGCACCATTGCTGTGGAGCTCGGCTTGTTAGGTGCCCTTTGCAAACAGACACTGGAGGGAGCCTCTCAGGGCAAGGGTAGTGAGAGAGGAGGGAGAGAGGGTTGGAGCTCACTCTGAGAGTCAGTCAGTGAATTAAAGATGGGCCCTCCCCAACAAGCAGTCTTTCCAGTTTGGAGAGGCCACTTCAGCCCCTCTCCCAGCAGCTTTTCCCAGGGGCCTGGGATAAAACCTTTGAGCCCTGCTGAGACTTTTCAGAGCCTTCCAGGCTCACCTAACCCCACCCAACCTCCCTCCTCCACCCACCTCTGTCTTGGTGGTGAACAAGCAACCCCTGGGAGTTGGGCCCCTCACACTGCCTGGGGCACCCATGTGCTTCTCCCAAGGGGCTAATGCCTATTACAGGCACAAAAGAACATTTCTGCCGTTGGCTCTTTACTGCAAGCATCAACCACTGACAGGGACAACAACTGTATAGCTCATTACAGCATCTACTGACTCAGTTAAACAGGGCCTGGTCAATTTTTACTCACAAGCACCACCCACCAACTCACAGATTAAGCTGGGGTTCCTGATACAGTCCACACTGCTGGGAAGAAAGGAAGACAGCAGAATAGAAGCAACTTGAGGGGGCACTGCTTTTTAGGAGAGGAATAAAAGTTGCAGGCAGCTCGAGCTGCAAGGGGTCTCCTTCGTCAACTGCAGACCTCTGGGCTGATCAGGAACCTGCTCAGAGTGTGTGCAAAGACACTGACTGCACCAGAGAGCAGGTGCAGCAGAGATCTGGTGACTGCCGATCTGAGGTCTCCACAAGAGATGTCATCCTGATCGCCATGGTGCACAGAGCCAGGTCTGCTCAGGACTCAGTCTTCCAACAGTAGTCTTTGCATCACCCCTGACAGGGGAGTAGACAGAACAGAAGCTCCTTCATGTCGTGCCCTGTGACTGAAAGCTGAGCATGTGTCCTCCCCTGCACAGGGCCTAAGCAGAGGAGGAGCCACAGATGCTACAGGCACCATCTGGGAAGCCCTGAGCAACAGCCTTAGTGGGTCCTAGACATGGGGGGAGAACCTTGGCTGCTCAACAGCTCTGGCCCACCTACACAGTCACTGGGTCACTGACATAAACCCCTGCCTGGGCATCAGCAGTCACCATGCTGGTAGAACACCCCTCCATTTGTTCAGCTCTGCCCCTGTAAGCCACAGAGCCAACTCTGAGGCTCTCACTGTGCCCAAGTCTCTGCCCTTGGACCTCCAGGACCCCTGCCAGGCCTGCAAAACTACACCCAAGATTCCATAGTTGAGCTTAGACCCCAAGACACTACCCCTAAATCTTCACCACTGCTGCTAGGCTGGGAGAACCTCCTCAAAGTCTAAGACTTCGCCCAGGACTCCCCAGCACGGAGCAGACATTACTCCTGAACCTGGGTCATGCAACCTGGGTCATGACCCACAGCCTGGTCATCCACAACTACTGCCTAAATAGACTGACCCTGCTGCCACTGTCACCTCCACTGGGTGACCCCGGCCAGAATAATCCCCCACCACAACAGCTGTGGTGGAGAGGGTCACATCCAGCCCCCAGCGCAAACTTCCAACAATGAGATGGGAAACAACCCTCCACCACACACAAAGATCATCCAGCACTGACTAAAATTGAAACAATCGCAGGGGAAGGGTTTTAAACAGAAAAGCTGTTCTACAGGCTCTCACTACATCTGCCCCTCCCCTGATGGGTCAGTATTCCAGAGTAGGTCAAAAAAGCTCCATCTAGGGTCCTCCCCTTCCCCTAACTAAACAGGAGAGTTCCTAACAAAGGATAACAAGTTCCCTGCAACCCTATTAACCCACAGCTAAGAGAAAAGGAGCCAGATGAGAAGAAACCAGCAAAAGAACCTTGGCAACATGAAAAAACAAAACAGCTTGACACCCTCAAGTGAATACAATGGAACTACGCTAGTGGACTCCATCCACAAGGAAATTGCTGAAATGACAAAAACGGAATTTAGAATGTAAATGGCAAATAAGATGAATGGAATCAAAAATAAAGTTGAAAACCAACAAAAAGAAGCCAAAAAATATTTTAGAAAGTTAATGAAAAAGTTATTAAAGAGCTAGACAAAATAAGAAAGGGTATAATAGAACTTAAAGAAATGAAATAGGCATTTAGGGAACTTCAAAACACAGCAGAAAGCATCAGCAACAGACTGAACCAAGGAGAAGAAAAAATCTCAGAACTTGAAGACAAGACTCTCAAGCTAATCTAGTCATGCAAAGAGAAAGACAGGAGTTTGTAAATTCGGAGCAATCACTGAGAGAGATAAGGGACTGTGTGAAGCAAACTAACATTCAAATTATAGGCATCACTGAGGGAGAAAAAGAAAGAGCTAAAAGCATGAAAAATCTATTTGAAGGAATTATTGAGAAAATTTTCCCTGGTATTGCCAGATATTCAAACACTCAGATACAAGATGAACATTGAACAACAGGAAGATTCATAGCAAATAGGACATCTCCAAGACATATAGTAACCAACCTGGCCAAAGTCAAAATGAAGGAGAAAATTTTACAAGCAGGTAGATATAGGCAACAACTGACCTGCAAAGGAAAATCCATCAGGCTAACAGCAAACTTTTCAGTGGTAACCTTACAAGCCAGAAGGGAGTGGAGCTCCATCTTGAGTCTTCTTAAACAGAACAACTGCCAGCCTAGATTTTCTATCCTGAAAAACTAAGTTTCACATATGATGCAGAAACTAAGTCTTTTCAGCCTGGCGCCGTGGCTCATGCCTGTAATCCTAGCTCTCTGGGAGGCCGAGGCGGGAGGATTGTTTGAGCTCAGGAGTTCGAAACCAGCCCGAGCAAGAACGAGACCCCGTCTCTACTAAAATTAGAAAGAAATTAATTGGACAACTAAAAATATATAGAAAAAAATTAGCCAGGCATGGTGGCATATGCCTGTAGTCCCAGCTACTTGGGAGGCTGAGGCAGGAGGATCGATTGAGCTCAG
>CAUYSK010109240.1:0-102523 GCA_963575035.1 Avahi laniger | reverse complement strand
CACAAAAATAACCAACACCCCCCCACATCTCTATTGTTCTTCCGTGCCCCCGCCCCCGCCCCCCGTGTCCGTCGGGGGCCCCCCCGCCGCGGCCGCGGGGGGGCGCCCCCCCCCCCCCCCACGGGCGGGAAGTGGGAAAATGAATCATAGGTGTGGAGAGAGATATGAGAAACCTGCTGGCATCTCTGGTGGAACATCTGACCGATTTTCGGAGGTCATGAACAGTACAAGCTTTACCTGGCTAGATATACTTGGACCTAAGGACATCTGCCAGAGCTTAGTGCCTAGGAAGCCAGGATACCAAATCATGAGCAGAATGGGCTCAAATTCATAGAAAATGTGTTTTCTAGCATCACCTGCATGTGGTGTTACCCAATTGCTCAGGCCATTAACTGACTCTTACTTTCTTCAATGCTTACAAAGTGTGGTGGTGAAGGTGGGTAGGAGACCTGAGATCAGAAATTTAGCTTCAGGATTCACAGAGATCAGTTGGTCAGTCAACAAGTTCTGACTGAACATCTGTTTAATGCCCACCTCTGTGCTTGAAGCTTGGGCTGTGTGAGACATATTCCAGATCCTCATGGACAAAGCATTTCACCTAATGGTGAGGTGAAGCATCCCTTACGTTGCCCAGTGAGGAATTACTGAGTGTCACGTCTCAGGCATGAGGCTGTCTGGGGCATCAGGAAGGAGCCAGGGAGAGGACAAGCCCTCAAGGTCAAGTGTAAGAGGCCAGGGTTGCTGTGAGTGTCCAGGGGACATATCTTGCCTGGCGTGATACAGTGTGACATTCAATGGCAAGAGTGTATTGTCAGTTAAGTGTCAGGAATCACAGCACAGAAGGTGCAAGGGAGATAGCACAAGGTGTAAAAGCAAATCCTTAGGAGAAGATGCTCATAAGAACTGGAGAAGGCATCAGAGTCCAACCAAGTAGTCTTGGAAACAGAACGGAGCTCCTTTCATGGAAGGATTAAGGAGAGAACACCAGGGCAGAATCCATCTGGGCAATATGGTGAGATTGTGGCGGTGCTCTGTGGTGCCCCGGGGTGTGCTGGGCAGAGCCTGACAGGTTGCATCAGCCCAGGCTGCACCAGCGCTGGCTGAGGCTGATGGAATTGTCCTTTCCTGGTCAGGATTTCATCAGGGCGGGGATTAGAGCAGAGCGTCTCAAACCCTAATGTGCATGCGGGTAACCTGCAGATGTTCAAATGCAGATTCCGACGTAGTAGGTCTGGATCAGGCTAGAGGTCCTGCATTTCTAGCAAGCTCCCAAGTGACTGCAGACCAACTTTGAGAAGTGAAGGAGTAGAGGAAGAGATCTGACGAGATACAGCTGGGAGGAGTTAGGGACCATAACCTGCCATCTACAGAGGGACATGGGTGCCCGGGAAGTAAGTAGTCACCAGAGGATGTTTAATGAGACTCAGTATGTTTTTACCCATAATATCTGATTTAATGCTCCTAGCAACACTGCCAACTGGGCTTTATCATGACTTCCTTAGAACAAATATGCAAAATTAGGCGAAGCGACTTGCCTCATTTAAAAGGTCCCTTAGCTAGTAAGGGTCAATGCAAGCTCAGACACCAAGGTTTCAGATAAAGATGGCTGTGGAGGCATCAATCAGACAAAGCTGACGCAACAGTAGGCTTGAACTTGATTCTGAATCTTTATTGTCTCATCTATAGAATGAGATCTTATGTAGGTTAAAGGTCACAAGCCATGCAAAGTATTTGGCTTGGGGCTTATACTCTTAAAACATCGGTTATTCTGTAGGAGTTGGCAAACTCTCTGTAGAGGGGCAATAATAAGTATTATTAAGTATTTCGGGTCATGAGGATCTTAATGTCTTTGTTGCAACTACTCAGCTCTGATGTTTTTAATGCAGAAGCAGCATAGACACTAAGTAAACGAATGAGTGTGGCTGTTTCGCACTAAAATTCCATTTACAAAAACAGGTGGCAGGTCAGGATTGGCCCACAGGCCAATAGTTTGCCAAGCCCTGTTACCGAGTATTATTATGGTAATACTCTAATTAAGAAGAAAGCACAGCAAGAGATTCAATGAGACAGCCTTGGAAGGAGTATAGATAAAGCTCAACACTGTAGCCGGAGCTTTATTTAACTCACATACAAATGGCAAATAATGCTCGGGCCCTGGCCAGTGTTAATAGCTTATCTCACCAAAATGGAGAATAAAACAAAATAATTGTAGGGAACTTAATGCCTGGTAATATTGGACTCTTTGGTAATGGAGCTGTAAGGGCCAATAAATAGCGACACTGCTGCAGTTTATTGTATTGAGAAATATGAAGACATTCCCACAGAGGCCCCAGAAATTACAGAATGAATCTCTCAGAGGCTCAGTTGACCAGATAAGTGTTATCAGTCAAGAAAAGCTGTTCCATCCTCGATGATCCCCATGCCCGATAACACCTTAAGGAAGCACAAAAGCTAGGGCCCCTGGAGAATGCCCGCCCACCCCATTTATTAGGAGGTACATGCAGAAATGGGGGTCTCTGCAGCAGGTGTTGGGGGAAGCTGGGGGAAGGTCTGAGTGTCCTCATTGGTGGCCTCTCCAGATTCAGCAGGTGGACTTCTTCAGGGCTGACTTGGGCATAGGGGCCAAGCCAGCCTGTCTGGCCAAACCTGGAGGTTCTCCCCTCCTTGTCCCATCTCCCACTCCCCAGCCCCTGGAAGGGTGCAGGGGGAGGCAGATTTTGTTTTTGTTTATTTTTGTCGTATCTATATTCATTTCTGTGTCCACAGGGTGTGGCATATAGAAGGACTCAAATATATTAAGTGAGAGAGGGAGTGAGTGAGTGATGTGAGACACCTGATCCAAACGCAGCGTGGAATAAGAAAAGGATGGGCTCAGGAAAGGCAAGATTCAGCCCTCTAGGAAAGGTGTGACGGCCTTGGGCTGAGAGAGCTGTTGATTTAGATGGTCTCAAGTCCATCTTGGAAAGAAAGCTCTAGTTGTGCAAAGGATATAAGCCCATCCTCGCTCTTACTAACTGGCACAGAAGGGGGCAGAAGTGGAGCAGAAATGGCCATAATTATAATAGGATACTTTCTGTTTCTCCACAGTAGAACCCTCCTGGGTCTGGGCTGTGCCAACAGCCTTGTGTCCTGCTCTCTCTCGTCCCCAGCTCTCTCTAGGCTCAGCTATGATCTCGTCATTCTCTTTTTCTTGCTTTGGAGTCTCCAACTGCCATGTTCCCTTACCCCAGAAGATTTTTTACCCCATTTCTCCTGGCTGACTCTTATTTGCCTTTCACTCTGAAGCTGAAATGTCACTGCTTCGAAGAGGAAGACTTAGTCAGCAGAGACACCGTCCATACCCCACACGAATTGTACCCTGAAGTCACGTGTTCATTTACTGACTCCCTCCCTGGGGTATCAGCCTCATCAACAGCAGGGACCAGGTCCCCACTGCCAAGCTCTGTGCTTACTGACACAGTACGGTCTAGAGGAGCTGTACAGGAGGGCTCCTGGGTCTGCTTAGTTCAGAACAGCCCTGGCTACTGGTTCTGGAGATGTTAACATGTCCCCATGGCTGGTCCTGGACCTACTCTGAACTCAGCTGTCTGGAGAAGGACATAGTGTTTCTACCTGGCAGGGACTGGGGAAGCGTGGATGGACAGGTAATTCATTTGTTTAGCCATAATATATTGGGTATCTGCTATGTGTCAGCTCTATTTTGATGCTGGTAATACAAAGATGAATAAGACAACATCCTTCTCCAGATCAGGATTACAAAGTGGAGCAAAGGACAGACACACAGACAGACAATTGCTTGATAATAGGTAATGTGTGAGTAGTGGTCTATTTAGGATGTTCGGGGCATATAGAGGATGTGGCAGCTCACATCGCTTATGGTGGTGTTTTTCGAGCATCAGTGGGCAGATGGAGCTCATCTAGAGCATATTGAAAGGCATATTCTGTTGGGATAGGTCTAGAGGGAGCCTGATTTTCTGCTTTTCTGATAAATTCCTATTGATACTGATGCTGTTAGTCCATGCTATGGTCTGAATGTTTGGGTTCCACTGAAATCCACGAGTTGACACGTAACCATCAAAGTGATGGTATTAAGAGGTGGGGCCTTTGGGAAGCAATTAGGTCACGAGGGCAGAGGCCTCCTGAATGGGATTAGTGCCCTTTACAAAAGGAGCTTGCACTTCCACCAAGCGAGGACACGGTGATAAGGCGTCATGGAGGAAACAGAGAGTGGGCGCTGCCCAGACACTGAATTGCCTGGAGCCTTGATCTTGGACTTCACATACTCCAGAACTGTGAAAAATCAGTGTATGTTGTTTGGAAGATACCCAGTTTACGGTATTTTGTTATAGCAGCCCAAATAGACTAAGACAGTACACTAACCCTACTTTGAGTACTAAATAAAAGTTTGCAGAAAGGTTTCAGAAAAGGTGACATGATTAAACCTTGAAGGATGAATAGAGTTTTGCAGGGTAAAGAAGAAGAGAAAAATGTCACTAGGATAAGAGAAAATGGAACGCAAATGCAGAGGGGGTGTGTGTGTGTGTGTGTGTGTATAGTGTGATGTATATGTGTGATGTGTGTATATGTATTTAATATATGTGTATGTGTGTGTGTGTTGGCATGGGATGTGTGTATGTATGCAGCAGTGTGTGATATGTGTGTCTGGGGGTGTGTAAGTGGTGTCAGGTATGTGTAGGGGGTGTGTGTGCATGCATGCATGTGTGGGTGTGTGTGTGTATGAAGGCCCAAGGCTTGTCCAGGCGACTGTAGGAACTCCAGCGCGACCGGTGCTTAGCAGGATGGCAGCGAACGCAAAGGCAGCAGAAGGCGGGTCAGGGGGCTCCTGCACGCTCTGCTGATGGATTCAGACTGCTCTGTAAGAAACAGGGAGCCACAGAGACTCATTAAGGAAATAATCTAAAGGCACATGCTTTTGAAAGATCATTTTATTGATAGGCTGATAGTGATTTACTTTTCAAATGATAAAGTTAACAAAAAAAAAGCCACTCCCTCTAATGCTGGGTTTCTCAACTTTGGCTCTATTGACATTTTAGCCAGATAAATCCTTTTTACGGGGGCTGTCCTGGGCATTGTAGTGTGTGCAGTAGCATCCACACACTAGATGCCAGGAACACCCTCCCATGCCCTCCCCACCTGCGGTGTGACAACCAAAAATGACTCCAGACGTTGCCAAGTGGTCGCTGGGGTGCAAAATAGCCAGTGGTCGAGAACCATTCAATACAGCCTGGAATGTCTCATTCTTTGTATTCACTTCATGGAAGCCCAGACCTTTCAAATATTCAGTAGTCCCCAAGACTCACGGAGCAGGTTTTGTTGGGAGGCATCACCTCTGCATGAGATCGATCTGTTCGCTGCTTCTCCGAGGCAACAGCAAGGAGCAGATCCTAGCCTGGAGTGAGGAACACAGACACACCTGCTTACAAATTCTGTTTTAAAAATAACGAAATTATTTGCCTCTTCCTTCCATTTCTTGGCCCTCTCCCTCTTCTTCGTGTGCACAGAATTGTTGAGGAAAATACAGCTACGAAAGGAAAAGTCCATGACATCTGTGGATGCATTTGGATTTTGAAGAATACTTTTAAGGTAAAATAATACCCAAAGTAAACTCTCACAGGTGATATTGAGCTTCTGGCAATTTCCTGTCCATCATGATATCAGATCAGGCTGGTGATTTTACATGCCCTGAGCTGATGTCTGCCAACCCTCCTACCTTTACGTTTTCCTGTTGGTTGTGCATAAACTTAGAATGCCAGGTTAGGGGACGTTACTGTGAAAATATGAACGAACAAGAATGTGTATACTCTCTTAATATTTTTTGTCTCGGAGTATAGAGGGGGAGGCGGTATAGCATAGTGGTTAAATAGCTTGGGCTTCAGCTTAAAACAGACCCCAGTTCAAGTCCTGGCCGCAGTCCTAAGGTTGGACAAGCTATTTAACTTCCCCGACACTCAGTTCCATGATCTGTAAAAAAAAGAGATTGTTGGAGGACTAAGTGAAATGTGGTACATTAAGGGCTTCGCTGGGTGCCTGGCATGTAGCAAGCCCCCAGAAAAGGAAAAGTATCAGTTTCATTTTTTAGGGTAAACAGCCTAGTGATCCTCGCTTGCTTGAGTTGAGAAGGAGAAAAGGGAAACTGTCATTCATTATGCATCCGTTATATGCTGGACGACCATAGAGCATGTGACCACCTGAACATCACATAGCTCATCAGTGCAGAGGAAGCATTCAGATCTAGATCTGTCTGGCATCAAAGCTCATGTTCTCTCGATAAGACCATGCCATGCACTGAGGATGTGGCCATGTGAGCTCAAACAGCACATGCTTGGAGATGTGGCGCTCTGTGCTTCAGCATAAACTCAGAAACTTACGGGTACCTATTTTACTACTTTCTGCATTGTGCTGCGTTGTTATTTGAATATGTTTTTAAATGCAGGTGCTGCTGCCTTCTAACATTTGCCAATTTTACAACCTTGGGCAAATTGTTGAACCTACCTGAGCCTCAGTTTCTACATCTCGGAAAAGGGATAACAATTCCTCTATGTAGGAGTTAAATCCATTGTTCTGAGGGGGCTGGCTAGCCTAGTTCTGGCCCCACCAATATTCATCCTGTTATCACTCTTCCTAAACAGATGGGGATGGAAAGTGGATCAGGGAGCCACAGATAGATTCCATAGACTGAATCTGAGTGGTTGACCATCGTATGTGTATGGGAGAGTCATGGGGGTGATGTTCAGAGCCTTTCAGACAAATCTGAAGATCCTTACACTGACTCCACCAACAGACCAGCTGTGTGTCTCCACCCCAATATGGCACACTTTAACTTTAACCTATGCTGTACATGGGAAGCCGACCTTTGAAATTATTAGGCTTCTTTGGGAGAAGACAGACTTTCTGTAATCTGCAACCATTTCCTTTTGCTGGCCAAACCTTCAAGCAATAAGCTTCACCTTTATTGACAAACTTCAGATGCCTTTCAAAACATAAAACCAGGTAAGAAACAAGAACTTGTTCAGGGCAAAGCTTGCCCTGGGCCATAAATTTATTGATTCACCCCAACCATACTGACTTTAATATCTTCAAACCTTACAATCAGGGTGAAGCATCTTTTTGAGATAGGGTAGATAGGAGAGCATCGTCTGTGGGCCAGGGGACCGACCTCAACTTTTGTTTTACTTTTCTGCAGACATATAATAAAAATAATTCAATTCAACACACATTTGTTGGACAGTAACTCTATATCAGATCTTGGTGCTACAAATATGGATAGAATAGTCTTTCTTTCCTGGAGGATAAATCTATAATAAAATAGTATGCTACCTCATGGTTTTCTTTGGTGTATCAAACGATAAGGTGAACAAGTGCATTAGGTGCACAAAGAAGGGTGAATCTCATCGTCACCATGTTATAGATGGGGAATGTGACCCTTGGCATATTATAAAGCAGACATCATTCATTCATTCACTCATTTGACCAATTTTTATTGGATTTTTAATGTATGCACTGAGCATCCAGTGAGGAACACCGTGGATAATGGTCACACTGAGTTTATAGCTTCTGTGAGGGGTGAGGGCACCAAACGGTTAAGCATGTATGTGCACAGAATTGGAAGCTGTGGGGAGTGCTAGGAAGGATCACATGACGGTAGCAGTGTAGATGGGGCCTCTCGATGAGGATAATGGGCTGAAATCTGAAGGATGAGTGGAAGCTTCTTGGTAAAGGATGCAGGCAGTTTTCCAGGCAGAGGGGAGGTGGAGGCAGAAAAGCACCTGCTTCATCTGAAGAATGAAGAGACAGCCAGCGTGGGTGGATCTCAGAGTGCTGAATGGGGAGAAAGTTGTGAGAGGAGGCTGCCGCAGGGGTTGCCATCCCGAATGCCTGCACAGGTAGCTGTTAGATTTGTGTGAAATGAGCCAGCCAGGGACTGGCAGCGCCCTGGGGCCTCCTATTACAGAAGATCACCTATGGGAACAGGGGTTGCCTGCGAACAGATCTTTCCATGTGTTCCAAGGATTTTCATGGTTGTTAAAGGTTGGCAAAGCATTTTAAAAGTTATTCTAGGAACGTTATAGAGAAGATGGGATATGTTGGAGCTGGGGGAAGATGTGAAAAATTTTGTTTGGATGTGTTAGGTTTGAAATGCCTATTAGAAACCCAAATAGAGTGGTAGAGAAAGTTGTATATATGATTCTGAGGTCAGGACACTAGTTAATTTGGGGAGTCACTGGCAGTAGCCGCTACTGTAAGCATCACTTAAGGAGGTAATGTGGAGTAAGAAGAGAAGAGGTCCAGGCCTGATTCTTGGTAAATTCTAAAATAGCAGGCGGAGTAGGAAGACCCAGGTTAGGAGAATGAGAAAGAGTGGCCAGATGATTTGGGGAAGGATAATGGTCCAAGTTTCCTAATGTGAACCTCAGTCATAGGATTCTTCCAGTTCCCCCTAAGTCTAGGCTACCATCATATCATACCTGGATTAATGCAGTAACTTAATCCACTCTCCCTCTTGCCTCCTTATAATGTGGGATTTCAGTTAAGCAGCTAGATTGATCCATTATAGATACATTATATTGCACCATATTTCCCTCAAAACTAAACTATGGCTTCCCACTTGGCTCCATAAAAGCCATCCTCTTTGTTATATCCTACAGGGCCCGCCATGGTCTGCAACCCATCCTTGAAGGCAAGCCCTCTTTGACTTCACCTCCTACCACTCATGCCTCACTCACTCTCCTTCAGATGCACTGGCTTCCTTGCTGTTCCTCAACTACTCCGGCACTTTTGGGCCCCCCTTCTTTGGTCCCTGCAGTTCTCTGCACCTGGACTGTTTGTCCTTAAATGTCCACAAAGAGCAGTCTGTCACCTTTTCATGTCTTTTGTTTATGTAGTCATGCCTTTCTAGGTTGCCATATCTAAAATTGTAGCCCACTCTCTATTCAGGACACTTGACACTGTCCAATGATACTATACCTTTGACCATAATCTTTATCATAGTCATTGTTTCTCTCACCCACTTTGACGGAGGCTTCATGAGAGCAGAAGCCTTTGACTCTTTCGTTTTCTACTGTATCCCTCATACCTAGAACAGTGTCCAGTGCATAGTTGATACTCAAAGAACATTTGTAGAATGAATGAATGAATGAAATAATGTGTCAATTATAATAGATTCTCAAATTACCAAGGTTGCCCAAATTTCAGGAAGAGATTCAGAAGCCACACACATTTACCGGCCTCTTACTATGTGCCAGCTATTGTAACTTGCAACTTTATGTACATTATTCTTATAAGGGGACAATCTTATCTCTCTTTCACAGATGAGTATACTAAGATTCAGAAGATTTTAATGATTTTTTTCTTGTTGGCCAAGAAATAAGCTACAAACTCAAGTTTTGGATCCAGGTCTAAGTTGAGTAGATCTGAGGCCTTTTTTTGGCTGTGGTCCTTGATCTTGAACTTCCCAGCCACCAGAACTGTGAGAAATACATTTCTGTTGTTTATAAGCTACCCAGTCTGTGGTATTTTACTATAGCAGCTACACCAGATGAAGACACTGGCCATCACTAAATATTGAAACTTCTCGAGAGAGACAATCGTGTATTCTACATGTATTTATTGAGCGATTACTATGGCCTGGGACTGTTCCCGGCAAGTTGGCTACCTGAGTACCCTTGCTCTTACAGAGAAAACAGCTGTTAAGCAATCTGCTCACACTGGTCTCAGAGACAGCAGCATTAGCATCTCTGGGAGTTTGTTAGAGATGTGAATTCATGGGGTGCACCCAGACCTACTGAATTCTTGTCTTTGAGCATGGGGCCCAGAAAGCTGGGTTTTAATAAGCTTTTCAGGTGCTTCCTCTGCCCATCAACATTTACGAGCCATTGCCATATAGAATGCCTCCCCCGGGGCTGTGTGCCTCACCCCCAACCACTACCCTATGGCAGAACAGCAGGGCCATTGGCCAGTCTTCCTCTGAAGGGCCTGTGGGAGTCGCAGACGCTACAACATAATATAAATTTCTGTAGTGAAAACGCAATTACTGGATGAGCACAGTAGCCACCCTTAGAAATTAGGTTTTCTTCTTCCACTGCATGAAGGTCACCAGCCTTGTTTTTATTACTCTTGCTTCCTCCATTTATAACCTCTGGTGAACAAATCCATATACTAAGAGAATTTGAAATAAGACGTTCTAGGATGACTCTCTTCAAACCCAATTCTCTCTTCTCTGGAACGTCCTCTGAGGAAGTGGCAGAGTTATTTTTTTTTTTTTTTTGAGCTTTTGATTTTGGAGGGAAAGCTGATGCTAATTGGAAGATGCCCACAACACTCAAGGCTATATTCCATCTTTGTATGAAACAAAGTTATTGAATGCATACCTTCAGCCAAGCTGTTTCCCTGTGTCCAAGCTGGATTGCGCAGGGCTTGGCTTGTCATGTCTTTCTGGGACTGCTAAACAGGGACTGCCTTAGGAAATTCTGCTGCCTGCAACTCAAGGCATCTATCACAAAGGAAGAAATTTGGCAGGATAACAGTGAACAGATTTCTGTGACTAAGTTGAGATTTTTGTTTGTTTTGGAGGATGAGGCTTCAATGTATTCTATTTACCTGCAACTTCTTGCTCTGAATTATTTTCCAAAATAAAAAAAAAATAGGTAGTTGAAGAAAATCTAGAATTCAGAAAATAAAAGTTGGTTGCAGGACATAGTCCCCTCTCATTGTCTGCACAGAAGGATCTGATGTATTACTCCAGCTTTCAATCCTGTTCACGAACTGATTGACTGATTTGGGTTTTTTTTTTTTCATTAAGTAAATATTTATTGAGCTGGGCTTGAGGCATTAGAGGTGGGTGGGGCATTCTCAGTGAATTATTAATACAACATCCGTCATTCTTAAGTACATCCCATTGGCTTTTTCTGGGAATGTGATCCTGGCCATTCCCCTTGGAGCATCTCCTGCATGCTGTGGCTTCAACTTTGGAACAATGCTGACTCAAAATGTTTCCTTTTTAGGTTTCTCCTCTGAGCTTCAGGCATCAATATTCAGATGGTTACTGGACACTGTCACTTGGATGTTTTAAATTCACCTCACATTAAGTGTAGCCCCAAAACTAAACTCATAACCTTTCTTACCAGCTTAGTTCTCTTCTGATGTTCACTGTCTCAATTAAATCACATAATTAGCCATCCTGTTGTTCAGTCTGAAATCTGAGTCATCTTGGCTGCCTGCTTCTTTATTCTGAATAGCTGATCCGTCAGCAAGTCCTGTCAAGTTTACCCCTTAAATATCTCTCTAATTTAGAAGCTTCTCTCTATATCCACGGATACCACTCTAGCTAAAAACACTGTCTCTTCTCATTCTGAAGATGGCAAGAGCCTTTCATCTGCCTCCTGTACCCTCTGAGGCTGTAGACCAGTCTTGTCTCCTCCCCACATCTGGGGGACCTTTCAAAATCCAAAACTGATGTTACACCTCTGCTGAAAATCCAGATTCTTCCTGTCGACCTCAGGATAAAAATATTAACTGGTGCTTACTAATAGTACCTTGTACTTGTTTTACATGAGGTCTTGTTCTAAATGTTTTACATATTTTAACCGATTTTCATATATTAATCCACTTAAGCAAAACCCAAATCCTTGCAATAACCATAAATTCCTGCAAACATGACCCCTACCTCCTTCTCCTGGTTCATCTTTGCAGTTGTAATTTCCACACTACAACTTCTTTCCTCTGTTATAAAATGCAGTCTCTTCTCAGGTTGGACTTAAAGTGGACCTGCTTCTGGAACAATCATGCAAGTTCCATGTTGGTGCCTGGACTAATGAGCAGCTGACCTCTGTCATCGTGGATAATGAACTTCAAGATCCCTGCCTAGCAGGAGAGCAGGGTTCTGGTGTCAGTTTTGCATTGTGATTTGAGCAAGCCCCACTCTGACTCAGTTATGATACTTTGATTGCAAGGGTATCTGTTTCGAACATGCTAAGCTAAATATAGGGATTTCCTGGAAGCATACAGGGCATAAAATGAATCCCATGGTAGAATGAAGTGAACCCAACCTCACAAAGGATAGACCCAGATACCAGACAGCAGTCAAGATGGGAGGTAGAGGTCGACTACATATCTCTCTAGAACTGATATTAATGTTTAGGAATGCACACAGCTCCCACTTCTACATGGGCTAAGATTCAGTGGCCAACCCAGACTGATTAACATTCCTGCGCTCAGATCTAAGCTCTGTAAAGAGCTCATCTGATCGGCCCAGCCGGGGCCACAGACCCAATCATCGCGGGCTGGGAGGATTGAGTCACAGACCATAACCATGGCAAAGGGGAAGGTGAGGCAGTTCAGAGGGAAACTGTGGCCTGGGCAGAAGCCCTGGAAAGTGCTGCTCTTGGCCTCATCTTTAAAAGTTTTCTGAGCACCTCGATTTTTCCCAGCTTGCTCCTGGCGCAGAAAGCTTGAAGCTCAGTGTCGCAGATTATGTTGCGACACTCTTGAAACACAGACTGAGTTGCAGCCCCAACTCTAAAGATCTGGGGATTAAGCAGAGAAACCTCTTGTGTCGTCTCAGCAAAGAAGCTGCAAATCCCATAAGTACCAGTGAAGGGGAAGCTTTCACTGGGGAAAACATCAGAGAAATCAAACACTTCACTCAGCTCTCATGTCCTAGGAGGGGATTTGTGGTTTCAGACCGTAAGAAGCTCAGATGTGTCTTTTGCAAAGCCAAACCCTGCATTAGCACAGGAGATAGAATCTAAAATACCAAGGGGTGGGCATTGTTGAGGGCAGGGTAATACAATGCTGCCCCTGTCCATGGGAAGCCCCATGACCCATCATTTAATGGTAGGTGGAATACCTCAACCAGCCTTTGACCCGCTGCTTTTTCCTCTCCTTCTGCCTGCCATGCTGCTGATCCTGACCAGGTAAGTTCTTCCCTCTTTCTGCCTTTGTCCTGTGCCAGACCCTCTGTCTGGGAGGATACCTAATCCTTCCTCTCTCTATGGTAATTACTTATCCTAAAGGCTTGGCTCAAATGGCATCTCCTCTGTGAACTCTTAAAACAACAACAACAAAAAACAAACCTTTATTAAGATGTAATTTACATATCACAAAAACTTTACCATTTTAAGTGTACAATTCAAGGGTTTTTAGAAAATTCACAGAGTTGTGCAACCATTACCACAATCCAATTTAGAACATTTCCTTCTCCCCCAAAATATCTTTCATGCCCTTTTGTAATCAATCCTTATTTACATCCCCAGCCCCAAGTGACCACTGATCTACTCTCCGTAGATTTGCTTCTCTGAGAACTTCCCCTGGCAGAGTAATTCTGCCCTCTGGGTTCCTAACATCCTTTGTAGGGACTTGTAAAATGATCTGGCAGTTGTTGTTTATGTGCATGTTTAAATACCAGGACCACTCTCTTACCCTGGGGACTTAGTGGAACTCCTGCATATGTAGGTAGACCAGAACAGTCTCTGTGGGACTAAACACAGGCATGAATTAAGTTATTGCTTGATCTGGGGAAAACTTGCATACTGTTTCTTTTTTAGAATAGCATAACTAACTTTTACTGAGCATTTAATGTGTGCTAGGTGCTCTGCTAAGGGTTTATATTAATATTAGAACCTCCCAATCCTTGTGTAACCTTTACTACAATTGAAGAGATAGTGACAATTATATTTGGCATTTACAGATGAGGAGACTGAAGCCAACAGAAGATAAGAATTGTCAGACAGTATGTGACAGGGCCAGACCTCAGACCTGGTTCTATTTAGCCTAAAAATCCATTCTCTTAACCGCAAAACTCCAGTGCCTTCCAGCTACTGACAGCGTGTCCCCAAGAACCGTGCCTAACGGGTTTTCCTATGATCTCAATAGGTCTGTACCTCATAGATTTCAATACATGTTTCGATCAGCAAGCATCCCCTTTTGCATTCACCTTGAGGTCTCTCTAAAGGGGTGGAGCTATTCAGAATCCTTTAAGGTCTTTGCCTAATTTAATGTGAAGCCGTTTGATTTTACTGACCAGCTAAATCAATCGAGTGCTTTCTTTGCCCATTGATTCCTTACAGGCTATGGCCCAGTGGAACGGGAGATAATAACAACAAACTTACCATTGATAAAGAAATTTGGGGGGGGAGAAAACTGCTGGAAAGCTTACTAGAAAAACTGAAGTGGATTTTTCTGAAGTTTGAAGGATTCAGATTCAACATTTTGGAAATGTCAGAAGCAAAGGAAGAGGAGGGTGCGGGATGGGTTTGTGACATTTTGACCTCCCGTAGCCTTCAGACACTGGCAAAAATGAGGCCCTCGCTCTCTCAGGAAGGATGCTACAGGGGCTAGCAATGTTAGTGATAATCCCGCATCCTCTTTAGGGACTAGGACTGAGTTAACATGGAAAATTCTCACAACAGCTTGGATCATAATCAAGAAACTTATATGTGCTGGCAAGTGATCAGTCAATAGAAATGAAGTGGGCCAAGTATAAGACATTAAGGAGTGGTAAGGACTATGGTAAAATAGAACAGTTTCTGTCTTCAGGGTACAGCCGTTACTCAGCCCCAGATCTCTGTTTTCCTAGTTTCCCCCCAATTTTTCAGATATATTTTAAAAAGCTAGAGATCTGGATATTTATCAAAAACCTCCCAATGTTTTTCTCCATTCATCCATCAATCAGTAAGTGGTTACTTAGCACCTACAGTGTGCCGGATCCAGTTCTAGGTGCTGAGGGTGCAGCTGCAAACAGAAAAGACAAAGCCTTTGTTCTGCTTAATCAGTTGTAAATGTGAACAAATGGATCATATTTGCAGGTTATCAAGCAAAAGCAAAACAAACAACAAAATCAAAAAAATAGCCTCAATTCTAATGTAGATGCAGAATTTTAAAGGGGACATTTTCAAATATAATAACCACACTGCCAGACCACCCCCAAAGGACCTCCTGTATTTTGCTCCAAGATAGGGCACTATTATAACCTTAATAAGCCCCGTGTTTCCCCTCAGGCTGTTTGCCTAACCTGCTTTGGACATCTTAAGAGCTTGGGAGCAACAATTGCTCTCCTTTTTATTTTTTGAGACCTTCTTGGTCCACTGTCCCAGGGCCACATATTTTCCCCAAACCCTCTCTTCTAGCTTTCCCACATGGTGGTGAGGTCGAGATTCCTCAAGCCCACCCTGGGCACGAGCATTCCTGAGTTACCAGAGTCATTCCAGTCCAAGCTGCTCCTACCTGCAGCCCTGGAAGCCCCTGTGAAGATCAAGCATAAGTCTCCTACTGTGGTGGGGGCGGGGATGGTGGGATGTTTCGTGTTGTCTCTGAGCGCGGTAACACTCAGAGACGCGGGAGAGAGCATTTAGAGAACCGTAAATAATTCAAGAGGGCTTCAGTTCAGGGTACACAGAGTGAACATAGGAAGCTAGTGTAGAAAACCTAGAAAGGACAAAGACGGTGAAAGATGACAGATGAAGAAACTGAGTCTCAGGAAGGTTAAAAGTTGTCTTCAAGGGTATACAGAAGGAGCCAGGACTATCCTCTAGGTTTCCTGCCTTCTAATTTCATACCCCAGCCCACAGCTGTGACAATCCCCCTGCCTGGATCCCTTGCCCATGGGAAGACCAAAGACAGGAAGACAAGCGGGAGTGCTTCGGAGAGCACACGCCTGTGAAATGATTGGATTCTCTCTGAGCCCACACATCTCAGGCTACTTGGACTTGGCTTGGTGGTAGTGTTCGGAAGCTGTTTTCAGCACTAAAATCTCAAAGGCTTGGCAAGGGTGGTCATCTAGAAGGTTGGCACCAGGGAAGGAGAGAAAAGAAACAGTTTGCTTTCGGCTTGTCTGAGGAGAAGGCAAGAACATGCTTTTTTTGCTGACTTTTGCAAAGCCGTGCGGCAGTGGTCTTACCTAAAAATGTTAGTGTTTCTGGATGAGGCCTAGGTGGAGTGTTCACTTTCCATAGATCTCTCTGGATCAGCCCTGTCTAAACTTCAGCCACTCCTATCCTGATCCTTTTGCTACAGAAACATTGACATGAAATTCAGTTCCCAAAACCCACTGTGAGATCTGTTAAATCCTAGATTGGGAAATAATGTTCTCTCTACACAGAAATTTCTACTTTCTCTTTCTTTTCCTAATGCATTAGAAGTATTTTATTTGCAAGTGACAGAAACCCATTCAAACTGGCTTAAGCAAAAATGTGCTCAATGAACTAAAAAATGTTAAGGTATAAGAAAGGCTTCAGGTATGGCTAGATCCAGTATAACGCAGTATGGCTGCAACTAAGAAAATGTCAACAGAAATCTTTCCTTCCCCATCTCTTGCCTCTTTTTTCTTGTCTGCCTATTTCCTCCTCAGCCTGGTCCTCCTTAAATGTAGATAAAGATATATTGATTACTCCAGATTTATATCCTACCAACATGGGAGTCCCAGCAGAATGAGATGTCCTCTTTTCCAATAGCATCAGCAACTATCTAACTGAGGGCTCTGAATGGACAACTGGATCATATGCCCATTCCTGAACCAATGACTGTGATCAGACTCCCACTGGCCAACCTTTGATTGAAAATCTATCCTTGGATTTGTAGAGTGGAATGATCTATGCCTAAGCAGTAAAGACTGGAAGTGGGAGAAATTGGAGACGGGGAATGGATGCTGGTGAAAATGCTAGATTCTAAGCTCTGTGTAAAAATAAATAGTTCCTGGCCTATACATCAGTGTATCTCCAGTGTTTACTAAAATGTCAGACACAGAATAGGTGCTCAGTAAATATTTGTAGAATAAAGCAGTGTGCCCCGATAACATCCTGTACATCCTCTATTGTAAACACTGATCAGAGTGTTTTGGAATTGGCATCCTGTGGGTCTGCCACCCTCACTATACTGTGGGCCCTTGAGGATTTTGTCTGCATCACCATTTATATTGTTGGTACCTAGTACTGTGCTGGGTACATGGCAGGCACACAATAATACTTAATGAAAGTGGGAGGAGAAAAAAAAGAATGAAAGTTCTTAGAGACCTGGAAGTAATGACAGCAGTGTTAAGACAAATAATTATAGTTTGTGGGAATAAATGAGCAATGGAGAAGAGTTTGGGGAAACTTTCTCTAAATCCAGAAGCCATCAGCTCATGCCACCCCCAGATGTTCATATTGCAAGCAGGGTCCCTCTTCTGCACTTACTGGGGTTCAGATGCAGACTTGCTGGCATCTCCACAGAACAGGCTGATGGGCACAGTGGGGGAGCTGAACTTGCAATAACAGTGCCCAGAGAAAGCTGGCATGCTCTGTGAATACCAGAGTATTGTCTGTGGAAGGAGGAGAAGTCCCGGGGAGCATACATGGTGTGCTTAATGCGTGCCGTGACCTGTGCTGAGCACTTCTGCATGCATCCCAGTATCCCCATGAGGTAGGTGCTGTTATATTGTCATCTCCATTTTGTAGATGAGAAAATTAAGGGTTAGAAAGGTTAGACATTTGCTGATCCAGGCAGGAGAGATTAGCCATCTCTGACTCCGGGCAGGCTGACTCCAAATCCTGTGCTGCCAATCGAGAATGATGGGATTTCCCATGAGCTAAGGATCAGGAAGTGAAAGGGGGAGCTAAGAAGAGCTCATTGAAGTAGCAAACTGAGTTTGCCTATTGGCGCTATGACTTGACTTCTGCCAACACTTAATATCTTGTTCTGCAAAATAAAGATAAAAAATGAGGAATTCATAGTGGAAGAAAATTTGTGGACTTGGGTTTAGAGACCTGAGCTCAGTCAAGTTCTGACTTCGCCCAGTGGAATAAAAACCCCTCTTTGGAGAAGGAGAGTCAGGATGGGCTAGGTTAGGCTCCAATAGCAAACAGCCCCTGGATCTCAATGGCATGAGACAGCAAAGTGTTACCTCTCGCTCTTGATACGTGTCTATCGTGGCTGGGCTGGACTCCGCCTCGTGTCTGCTCACTCTGGGACCTGAGCTGGGGGACAGCCACTGCCTGGAATATTGGTGTTATCGTGGCATTGTGCTCTGGCTCTGCTAGAGGTGCTCCCCTTCCTTTCTGCTCACATTCAATGGGCCAGCATGAGTCACAAGCCACCCCTAACTCCAAGAGGGAAGGAGAGTGTGACCTTTCCATGAGTCTGGGAGGAGAGACAACTGCAAACATGGTTTCTAGCTAATAGCCAGAATGCCAGGATGACCTCAGAAAAACTCCTTTCCACCCCTGATCCTCAGTTTCTTCTTGTATAAAACGAGGCTAATCAATTGAATCTCTTGGAAGATTGAATGTCACCCATGAAGAAAATGGCCGTGTAAAATGCAGCATTGGTGCTAGAATAAGCGATTTTTTCCTCTTTCTGTTGCCCCGTATCCCTGCTGCAGCTCTTCCCTCCAGCCATGAAGGCCTCTCTCCCTTTGCTCCCCAACCCTACAGAAAACGGTTAACAAATGCCCCCGCCCCACCTACTGCCAGGCCCGTGGCTTTTACGCATGCAGGTAATACGTTTTTATTCCTGTGCAGGAACAAGGCCTAAAAATAGATAAAGTGCACGGCACAAACGATAACCATTCGATGTATTGACCCAGGCACGAGTTTATCTTGGTGAAATTCAGATTTGCTCTTTATTCCCGAAAGCAAAAGCACCTTCGATGGGCAGTTACGGAGGCATTAGCAGGGCCGTTTAGCAATAAAATGTGACTGACTTCATTATGTAGGATGGAGACAAGAAATAGCTGATCTTAAATCACAGGGCCACTGACCAGGATGCGTTTGGCACAGGTCTATGCAGATAGATTCTGTTTGGGGGGAAGCGGTGCTGCAGAGCAGAGTCTGTTATTAAAATGCAGAGTTAGTTTACATCCTTTTGTTCAGTTCAGTGCCGAAAGGTAATTTATGTGTAACGTGTAGTGAGCCATATGGCTCCGTCTGGGGGCTGCCAGCACCCCTGGCTGCTACTGCTCTATCTTCAAGGCTTTTTGGCTCTGAGAGGTCACATGGCACAGGTGGCCTCACTGCTCCCAAAGGGTGGCTTGAGGGAAACAGTTCTACTGGAAGGGACTTGGTTCCCACAGGCTGCATTCCCTTAGAGTAGAGGTTTTTGAAAGGAAAGAAGCAAAGCCCTGTGTTGAAGGTTCATCTCTCCACTCTCTACCCACACCGATTACAAATGATGGGCTTTGTAAGGCACGTTGATACTCATTGCTTCTTTGCTGGTGTCCTGTGTACATTTTTTAGCCTAGGGCAGGAGTAGTCACTGCCATTTTTTTGCACCTGCTTCTTGCCGTCTAGTTGACACCTTCACACTCTGGCCTTTGTGTCAGTCTAACAACCTCCTCGTATGAGATGTTATTACTCCTACTACCTGGAGGTACTGCCTTGGACTCTGAGAGACAATGACAGGTGACGACAATACCTGGTATATCAAATGCTCACTGGGAGCCAGGCACTGTGCTCATCACTTTAAATGCACAATCCCACTTACCGTTATTATCCCATTTTGCAGGAGAAGCAACTGAGGCTTAAGAAGGCAAAGGTTCTTGTTTGAGATAGAATAGCCCCCAGGTGGCAGAACTGGCCTTTAAACTCAGTTCAGTCCGGTTTCTAAACCCAGGCCCTTCCCATCACTCCAGAAAGGGAGGATGAGATGTAGGAGCTGAGTTTCCTTCCAAGATGGGAACAGGAAGCAGATCTCATACACCGTTAGATCTTTTCCATTGCTCCTTCCCTCAGCTGTCAACTGTGGCAGGTAATCGTAGGCTTTCTGTTTATTCGGGTGCCTGTTTCCAGAGCTTCCCCTCCCACATTTTGCCAGAGAGACTCGGGGTGATTCGTACCCAACAGCTTTAACTCATATTTCCTTTGATATCTGTTTCCTCCTGAAAAGCTGCTCTCACTCAATGCTGCTGTCTACTCCCCCTGCACTCAGACACCCCAGCATTCGGCAATCTCATTAAACTGGCTTTAATTACTTATGTGGAGGTGAAAAGAACGACTTCTCATGTTCCCCTTCACCACGGCCGTTATTGATTGGCTGCCGAGAGTTTTCTGTTAGACAGCAGATTAGAAAAGGTTAGTTTCCTTAATTCTCTAACATTCTTCCTGGTGATAATTGGTTCCCAGGTGAAACATCATCCCAAACAGAGGCATCTTGCTTCGGCCCTCCGCCTTCTAGCACATTTGAAGTGAGGTTTAGCACGGTTGAAAACCTGGATTTCCACCATTCGTCGGAGGGGAAAACAAAATTTAGACGCCAAGGTGAAGGTTGATGCTCCTTTATGAATTCTCTGGCGGTGGTCACAAGGCTGCTTGTTATCAGATTCTATTTGCTTGTGTCTTCTGCCCAGGTACCAGGAAGGTAAGTCACCCCGGTTTTCCATGCCCATAATCTTCACACCTATCATGGGATGGGTCAGATGGTTCCTGAGATTCCTTTCTGCCTCCAGGCTCCTTGATAATTCCTGGGAGGAGGCTCTTGCTCTTCAGGTAGATGTGTTGTGACTTGTTTCTAGGAGCCTGCTCTGTTTCTGGCTCTTTCTATGCTCTGCCCTCTGAATACCGCCGGACATTCATGGGTTAAGAGAAGGTAACCAGGCTGGTATGTAGGGTCTAGAAACCAATACCCATTAGAAAGAGTTGAAGGAACAGGGGTTGTTTAGATGGGGAAGGAAAACTCCCATTCACACCTGGGGGGAAAGGAGGCAAAGCCTGCAAAACACAGATGCATCAGCACGCGCAAGAGGCATGTGTCGCTACTGTTCAGCATGGTTCCAGAGAGTAGAACCAGGCCTGATGGACAAAGAAGGGAGGGTGAGAGGCGATTTTAACTCCTTGAGAAAGAATGTTAATGATCTGCTCTGTTAGGAAAGACAGAGTCAGCTCTGTGGCCTTGTGGGCTCCCCCATACTGGAGATGTTCGGGCTGAGGGTGTTTGCTTTTCTGCCGAAGCCTTGAGGTATATACATGGGCATCTAGACGTGGTAATCTCACAAACCCTTGACAGCTGATTTATCGTATTTTAGAGAAATGCAAACAGCAGGGTTTGTGAAATGCTGACATGGGCCAGGCAAGTAAATGATGAGGCCGGATGTGGACTGTGGCAAACTGGAGGACATAATCCCTCAACACTGAGCCTCTGCTGTTACTGCAACTCCATAACATGGGCCCAATGTTGCTGAGTTTTGGGGGATTTTTTTATATAAACTTTGTTTTTTAGAGAGGTTGCAAATTTACAGCAAAATTGAGTGGAAGATGCAGAGATTTCCCATATATCCTCTGCCCCTATATATGCACAACCTCCCCTATTATCAACATCCCCACCAGAGTCACGCGTTATTACAAATGATGAACCTACACTGATGCATCATTATTACTCAGAGGCCATTGTATACTTTAGAGTTTACTCTTGGTGTTGCACATTATATGGGTTTGTACAATGTGTAATGACATGTGTCTATCACTGTAGTATTGCACAGAGTGTTGTCACTGCCCCAAAACTCTCGGTGCTCTGCATGGTCATCCTTCTCTCCCCCAACCCCTGGAAATCACTAATCCTTTTACTTGTTCCACAGTTTTGCCTTTTCCAGAATGCCATATAGTTGGAATCATACAATATGTATCGTTTCCAAGTTAGCTTCTTTCACTTGGCAATATGCACTCAAGGTTCCTTCCTGTCTTTTCATGGCTTGGTAGGTAGCTCATTTCTTTTTAGTGCCGAATAATATTCCATTGCCTGGATGTACCACAGTTTGTCTATCCATTCACCTACTGAAGGACATCTTGGTTGTTTTCAAGTTTTGGCAATTTTAAGTAAAGCTGCTATCATGTTTGTATGTTTGTGACATATATGACCTTTTATAAAAGCCAGAAATTGAGACGTTTTTGTGAAACCTCCCATATTAAAAAAAATGATAAGTTTAAAAAAAAGTTCTATGGAGACCAGAAAAAGTCTATTGGGAAATCAGAATCTCTTGACTTCTGCTGAGTAACTGAGGGATAATCTCCAGGATGGCCATGTTGATAAAACAGTGATGTATTTAGGTGATGATGATACCATTATGTGGATTTCTAGCTGGGATGGATAGTTCTTTTTGCAACTGGAGACTTCCATCAATGATCCCTGGGGCTCTGTGTTCAGTTCTGTCCTACTAAGTGATTTGAAGAGGACCTAGAAGACCTACTAATCAGATATGGAGAAGGCTGAGTGTGATAGTCACTAAGAGACAGGATGAAATCAGGACTCAAAACTGTCTGATCAAGTTAGAGATCTAGAAAGAGATACCAGTAAGTTGAAATTTAGTAGGGGCTAAGGTAAAGTCTATTGTTAAGGTCTAAAATATGAATTCCATTCTCACCAAATGATAAGGAAAACCAACTTGGGATGTGTCTGTGTTAAAAGGGAAAAATAAATAAGTTCTCAGAGGTGTCATTTGACCACAAGATGAATATAGTCAGAAGTTCCTAAAGATAATAAAAATTCTAAGGCTGAAAATACAGCCATAGTCATCCAGTCACCAGCTCTTACACAGCCTTTTCTCTGTGCCAGGAAACATGCTCCATGCAGGGAATGAAGAGATGAATCAGGCTGGTCCTGGCTCTTGATGCGTGTTGAGGAACTCTCAGCAGCAGATTAGGATACATTATAGTCCAGTGGGATAAATTCTACAGAAAGAGCTTTCTGCAAAGAACTGCGGGACTCCAGAATATAAACCACTTTTATATAATTTCACATAGCAGGCAAAACAGAGTTTAAGGAAGGATAGAAGTTTTTCAGTGGAAAAATGGACAACATGGTGCAACAATAGTGGTGATAGATATTTGTGCTTTTTGCCACCCAGTATTTGGCATTTGGCATTGGGAGACCACAGACATCTCTCAGGCCTTGTGCTTTGGATGACATTGACTCAGATCCTGGACCTCAGAGTAGAATGTATGACTGGCTCCAATACAGCATTCTATCTTTGGCCACCCACACTGGGACTGACTCAGGACGAGAAGAAACCTTTCTGGGACTATTTTTTGAGTTAATAGTACAGTTGACCATCTGTCCAGCTGGTTGCCAACAAGAGAGAAGGTAGGTGTAGGAACAGCTGCACCCAGGTGGTGAGTTTATCCAGGGTAAGGTTGGAATCAATGTCGAAGAAATGAAGAAAGAAATTCCCCCCTCCTATCGGTTGAACCCTAGACCAAGTTGTTCTTAAAATATTGCCTGTAGACTATTTATTTAAACCTGTTGATTCAGTTTTTCTTACATCACTTTGAGTTTAATTTTTTTTCATTTCTAAACAAGAAGAATCCTATGTGGTCTTATTTAGCCATAGTGTTCGCAGCAAAGGAGGCAGAGGAACAGCGTGGGGGAAAAGATGGGGCGTAGGAAAGCCCGTGTACATGTGAGATCTGAGTGGCCGTGTCACTGGTTGTGCAGGGTCCTGCTGGGAGATGCTGCTGGAGGGGTGGGTAGAGGCTGGATTAGGATGGGCCTTCAGAACCCCCTGGACTACATTGTTGCATGTCACCTGGTTGCTGCTGAGATGTTAATCTCGGCTTTTAATTGGAGCACAGCTCTAATCTGTTGTGCAAAGCTTCTATGGAATTTTCAGAAGGTACAGAATGCTTCTACATTCATTATCTTCCCAGTGACACAGGGCAGTTGGTAAATGTATCTGTTTTGCAATTACAGAAACAGAAATGAACAGATTTAGTAATTAGCCCAAAGTTACCTAGTGAAGATTCCCAGCTCTGCAGTGTCAAGGGGTCTGTGGGTGGAAATGAGCCGCCTTCTGGCCACAAGGAGGGAGGAGGGGATTAGGGCAGGGTGGAGGCATCCAAGCAGGGCTTTCTTGGGCAGCCAGCCTTTGAGCCCAGCAATGGCAAAGTTTTCCAACTTCAGGAGTGCTTCTGAGTCCAGATTCCACCAGCAAGTGTCGAAACATCCCAGGACTGACCCAAGCAACAGTATTCTTTCCCCAAAACCAAGCACAGCGTTAGCAGTACTCACCAATCAGGACAGCTGGGCCCAGCAAGACAAGAAGCTCAGAGCAAACTGCAGCTAAGAACATAATTCTGGACACACAGGAGGCCCACAGAAATTCTCAGAAACAGCTGGGAGACAGTTGGAAGACCTCAGGCCATAATAATTTGTGTATGAAAGCAGAGTGTAATCTCATTTTGTAGTCACAGGCTGATGAGGTTGGGAACTTATGAGTTACATATATTTCATTGTCTTTTTAGAAGAAAAAAAAAGAAATGTGCATTTTTTGCCAGGGATTCATGTATTTGTATGTAAAAACACAGACAGGAGCTCGCCCTCCTATCTCTTGCTCAACAATACTGAGTATATTGGAAAGATCACCATTGTGATAGGGAGCTGGTACCTGTTCTTAAGAAAGAAACAGAAATAAAATCCTCCCAAGGTTTTATCTACTGTATTAAAAAAAGAAGCTAAGAAAAGGCCATTTTTCAATTCCCAAAATGTGCCAACCTCTTTGCTGCCTCAAGGCCTGTGTACCTGGTATTTCCTTGGCCTCGAACTCTCCTTCCTTCATTTTCCACATCCCCTGACAACTTCCCCTTGTCCTGCAGGCTCAGCTTAAATGTCACATTATCAGAGAAGGCTCCCTTGGTCTCCTTGACAAGATAGATTTTTCTATTATTTGTTTTAATGGTACTCTCTGGTTTTTGTTGGAAGCACTTCTCATCTTTGCAATTAATGAGTAAGGCAGGTGACTGTTTGTGATGCTCTGTCTCCCCTTCTGAACCAGAAGTTCTGCAAGGGCCACGACTGTGTCTTGCTTATGGCTATATTCCTAGAGTCTAGTGAGATGTCTGACGCCTAGTAAGTGATCAGTGGTGATCAGTGATGGCTGAATGCATAAAATTGGCCCTTCTGACTTCAAATCAGATGTGTTTACCACTGTTAAGTGTTTGGCTTGTGATGCCTGCATGGGGAGATGAGAAACACGCATACCACATTGGGCCAGGTAGGGATGGTGATGAATGAGGACTCATACCACTACCCTAAGGTAACAGATGCTATAGTGCATTGGGTGTTTGCTGACTTACAAGCAAAGTGAACTCAATGTGGCCAGGTCTTACAATTTTCTAAATAAAGTTTTGAGACTTGATTTTATGGGTACTCTTTCAATTTTTAAGCATTGACAACATTATTTTTAGAAAGTAAACACCATATTGGTCAAAGCAATCCTCTTTGGGAGCTGGATCACGCCTGTGGGCCCCTCGCTTTCCTTCTCTGGAGAGAAGCTCACCATAGTTGCCTCTTTGCATTGCTTAGATTGCACTGGGAGGGGACAATTCTGTCCTCAGTACCGTTTTAAAAAATGCTTATTGAAAACCAGAGGCAAAAATAGGGCAGCCAGAATGATGAATGTTCTAGAAATCATGCCATGAAGGGAATTGTGGCCGAAAATGCAAATATTAACATGACTTTTCAGCTTTGCTGCCCTGACTCTCTCACTTTGGTGCCTAATTTACCAGATAAGAATCTGCACCCCAAAGTACCCCAAGAGTTATGACCACAAACACACGGGTGGGTGGGTAGGTAATGAGGCTGATTATTAACAAATACATTGGTTCTTACACACCCACATGGATGTGGTCCTTCCCCCAGACAGACCCCTGAGGAGGTCATAGCTTTATTCCAATTACATGGTGATTTACCAGCAATTCTGGGAACTGCTCTTTGGAAATTGCAATCACAGCCTGGAACATAATTTTTAAATGTCCTCAATTGTGACAAATCTCCAGATTTGATTTTTTGAAACAGCCAAGAGTTATTTGGAGCTAAGTCCAGTGAATTAGTCTGATGACTGAGCTTAACAGTACTGTTTTGGGGCCACTGTGATGTGCGATTAAGCCTTAACAAGAGCGTGGTCAGGACAAGGCATGCTAGGGTTGGGTACAGGGCCAAAGGGAGGAGGAAAGAGAGAGGGCCAAGTGGAATCCTGCTTAATAGGGATAGGATATAAGCTTAGTGTGTGCTTGCTTGGTGCCAAAATGCCCAAGATGTCAAGTCTAAAAGGCAAAGCTGAATTGAACATGGCTCAGGGGGGATTTACAGAATGAGCAGGGATTTATGGAATGAGCCAGAATGTTGGCATTAGGTCTAGCTTTGCTGTGAGCTGGGACAGTGTCATATTTAGGCAAGTCTATAAGCCTTGAGCAGGGGCATGGGAAGCAGAAGACGATTTGTAAAAGCTATGCGCAAGTCACGTGATTAGAGGTTTTGAAGAATACTCCAGTACTGTTGGGAGACTGGAACATGAACTAGGTTGACCAGATGGATGTAAGTGCCAGTCAAGGCAGGAGGTCTGCACTTGGAGTGAATGCTAAATTCCTTACCAAGTCCTTCACTGCCCAAGTGATGGGCTTTCTGGCGTCTTGTCCATCTTCATCTCCCCCCACCCCAGCTTTCTCCCTTGCTCTCTGAGGTTTAACCAGAAAAACCAAGCAATGGTTTTCTTTCTGTTCTTTGAACACATCTAGTTCACTTCTGCCTCAGGGCCTTTGCTCTTGTTCCTCTTCTGCCTGGGACACTCTTAGATTAGCTTTTCACTTGTCTGGCTCTTTCTCTTGTAATTCTCATCTTTGATGTTAATTTCTCAGAAAGGCCTGCTTATACCTTATGGGCCGAAGTAGTTTCTCCCCACCCCCAGGTACTCTCAATCCAGTACCCTGTTTTATTTTCTTCTTAGCATACCCAGACTTGTGTGGTTACTTGTTCACTTCTTTATTTTCCATCTCCCAGAACTAGAATAGAATTCTATGAGTGCAAGACCTCTGTCTGGTTTATCCTCTCTTTTCTCCTCAGTTATGACCATGTATGACACATGAGAGGTACTCAATCAATTTTTGTATAATGAATCAACGAATGACAGCTTGGTCCATAGGACTTAATTATCCCATTAAATGCAGGGATTGAAAGAATTTTGGGGATGAATAGAATCAGCCTGCCTCCCTTGGTCCCAGAATGGTTTGGCAACAAGACATAGGTAGTGGGGCCTGTGCCAGCTGATGGATTCTAGAGCTCAGTAGTGTTATAGGTCCCAAACTTGGACACCGGGGGAGGAGAAACAAGAGATGATAGAATATTCATTGCACCATAAACAATATAAAGAGTAGATTCTAAAAAATCTGGCTGACAGAATTCTTGGAAGAAGTGAGTCACCAACGAATGAGTTCTGAACGTTTGTTGGGCAATTAGGCTCACGGAGTTATAATCGCATGTGTTATTGTATGTCCTTCTCTTTGACAGCCTCAGAGAGGAGGACCATTTGCAACTATAAAGGGGCCCTCTGCCACTCCATACCCTTTCTCAAGGAGTACTGAAAACAGGGCTTTTCATCACCCAAGGCTGGCTTACTCTTTAAAACAAGCTGTCTCTCCACAGAATTATTTCTTTGGGGCCTTTTAATTTTATAATAAAATTTATTGTACTAGGTGATCACTGCCCTGTCTCCTTTTTAAAATAAACTGTGTAGCACCTAGAGAGTATTTTCTTTCTTTAGCTTAAAAATTAAGTAAATAAACCTAACAGTTCAAAAAATAGTCCTCTTCATTAAAGCAAAATGATAAAAATAACCATAATCATAACACTAATAATAAATTCTGTAAAATTTATTATTCTGCCAACCACCAGCCATCAACCATATTTTATTTTATTTTTTCCATCAGCCATGTTTTAAATGCGGGGATATTCTTAAGCATTAGGCAGATGAAAAATTTTTGCACCAAGATACCCCCTGGAAAAGTGTGTGGAGGATGTAAGAGGTATTTCAACAAGAAGAATGGATTAAATACGTTATAACAATTTGAATCCAGGAAACACTGCATAGTTTGAATGCTGTAGAGCAACATGAGAAACTGTTCATGATATCAGCAGAAAGCACAGGTTACAAAGTGTAGAGCTCCATTGCGCTTACCACCATGTAAAACACACTAATAAGAAAAGATGCCAAAGGAAGGCAGCAAAAGTATAAAAGTGGTTTCATTCATTTAGTCATTCAGTCATTCATATGGCAGATACTATGTGACATTTTGAAGCTATTGAAAATGTGGGTAGCTTTATTTCTGTTCTATTTTCCAAACTTTTAAATGTGGATATAGTACTTCTATTTAAAAAAAAAAAAGTGAGGATGATTCCTTGTAAAAGCAAAATCATTCTTGTGAAGTGCTCACAGTCAGGGCAGATGGTGGAATAGAATACCAAACTCCATTATGGATTCCATTTCTAGCTCTGTTATCAAATTCCGATGTAAAACCAACTGTGACATAATCATAGTAATAAGCAACATTTGTATACCATTTTACAATTTTCCGAGGGCATTCATGAGCAGTTTTATTTAATCCTCACAACAACTTGGTGAAATTTAAGAATTATTGGACTGGGTCAAACCTATGATCATTTCTGCTCAGTGGCGTGTTTATCCTTATCTGCTTGGCATTTTCCTACACCAGAGCTTAAAAATACTTTGTACATTCAGATGTTTAACTATAAATCCATTTCTGATGATTTATAAAGTGTTTAAATAAGCCCAGTGTCAGCCATGATTCTTGGGAAGTCGTTCTTTAAGAGATGCGGTAAATTTCCCTTCTCCTTGTTGCTTTCTTCTCCCTCCCTCAACCTCAATTGCTGATTCATAATAAAACAGCCCTATTTTCCACATTTGTCAGAAGTTGCTTGGTGCCCAGAGTTAGCACAAGGTTAGGACTGTCCACAGTTAGACCAGCCATCAGTGAAAGCCCCCGGAAGCCACATCTAGGCACCAGGAAACCTGGGTCTTGTTCTGAGCTATTCTCCCTTTCTCAGTTCCGAGTGCTACAATTTCAGTACTATTTCCCTCAGCCAGTTCCTTGGTTTCCTTGTCAGTAGTTTATGCTGATTTGAACAAGTTGATTTTTAAAAGATTGCTTTGAAATTTCCAAGTAAAGTATGACTCTATTATTACTTGTGAAAAAATTAAATATTACAGACGGTACTAAAATCCCCAGTGAGCCCCAGAACCAACCCCAGTTCCCACTCCATCCCCAAGGTGACTCCTATTAACAATGTGGGGTGTAACAATTGGGCCACCTGCTACATAAATACACACAAACATACAGCAGCAAAAAGTGGACAATACACAGTACTGTTGCTTTGAGTGTGTGTATTGAAGAAAATTATAACATGCTAACTATGTGATTGGACAACTTGCTCCCCCTCCTTCCCTTCTCAACAATATGTCTTGGACATATTTACGTATTAATACATTTTTGAGGGTTGCCTAGGAGTTTTAGTCGGTCCTCTAGTACTGGATTTGGTTCCCAGCTTTTTGCCATGATGAACATACTGCAGTGAATGTCTTGTTGTATGCCTTCTTTTGTTCTTTGGTAAGTGTTTCTTTTGGTATATACTGAGAGGAATAATTGCTACATCACAGTAAATATGTCTTAATTTTTAAAAGATAATGCCAAAGCGCCAAAGTAACCAAGCCAATTTCTACTGCCTTGTCCTCACCAACTTTGACATCACCAATGAGATTTTTCTGCTCTCCAGATGGATTCCATCTTTGGTGCCATCGCAGTCGATTTGGGGATCACAATGACATTAGATCGATCATAGTTTCCAGCACTCTCCTTGCCTGCAATAATTTTCTAGGGCCCAGTTTCTCCATGTTGCCCTAGTGCCCACGTGTAACTACCCATCCTCTCACCTCATTCAGATATCGGCTTCCATCTTCTGACCAAAATGACGCTAAGATATTGATTACTTGCTGAATTCATTTCACAAACAATACAAACACCTTCAAAATGAAGTCATCATTCTGTCCTATTCATGGTCTCTTTTATTGCCAGATTCCAACTCCCAGTCACTCCTCCCAAAAATCCAGATAGTCTTTGCTTAGTACCATGAAGTGACTCAAACAGCGTGTTCTGCCACCAAGCCGCTATTTCTGCTGTTCAAGAAACTCTCATTTCTTGTGCATCGATTTTGAAGGCGATGGTATAGACAACCTGTCGAGAGAGTTTGCAACATCCAGATGTTTCATCCTCTTCCAATTACAGGATTGTAAAATTACAGTGCAGATGTTGAGGGACATGGGATAAACACCTGCCATGTAGATTGACCATATTGCACTGTGTTACGGTCATATTTCCCAGTTGGTAGTAGCAGACTGATAATGCATTCCCACTGCACTGTTGCTTTGTGAGAGATCTGTGTTGGCAAAGTCTCAGAAAAATCAACTGGGAGTTGAAAGGGTTGATGTAAAGAAGAAGGATTAGTTATGTTCTTCTGTGCTGTGGGCAACCAGGGTAATCCGTTGTCCTCGTTGCTATCTAAGCTATTAGTATCATCCTACAGAATTCTTCCATTCAGCAAGTATTATTGAGCATCAGCAGTGTGTCAGGGACTATTCTAATGCTGGGGATACAAAGATGAGGAACAAAAAAGGAAAAAGACCTTGTAGCTTCTCTCAGGAAGTAGATAATATAGTGACAGAGATGGGCACTGATAAAATTTTATGTACAAAAGTGAAATTATAACTGTAGTAAGTGAAATGACACTGAAGTGCATGGTGCTAAAAGCACATATAACATGGGCAATTGATTTACCAAATAGGTCAGGAAAGGCTTCTGGTAGGAAGTTACAATTAAATTGAGAGGTAAGTAGGCAGAGAGTTACCAAAAAGCACGTGCAAAGGTCCTGCAGCACAAAAAGTAGTGCACATGCCAGGAACTGAAAGAAGGCCAATATGGTTGGGAACACAGTGCAAGGGGAAGCCTGGTGCTTGATGTGGTTCAGGAGCTGAACAGAATGTACAGAGAAACACCCTGGATTATTTAAGGATTTGGTGTTTTATCCTAAGAACAGCAGGAAGCTTTTGACAAATATGAAGTAAATGTATTTGTGGTGATGGGAAACAGAAGGTAGTGATTCAGTTTATATTTTGAAAAGATGACTCTGATTGCAATGTAGAAAATCAAAGTCATGTCATTTAATGGCTCTACGTAAAAGTATTTGAGGACTCTTTATTGCTATCAGGGTGAAATTAAAATCTTTAACATTGTTTTTTAGGACACACCCCAACATGGCTGTTAACTTTAAATCCTTATTTCTGAAAATGCTTCATTATCCACATCATGCCCAACAATTCAAATGGCTTGTTGTGGTAGTCAGCTATTGCCATGATAATGCCATGTAACAACAACAAAATCCCCAAATCACAGCAGCCTATGACAATGAGCATTTGTTTTTCATACTCATGAATTGTGAGCTAACTGAGGCAGCTCTGCTTGAGACCATGGATTGGGCTCAGGTCTGGTTTACTTGTCTCTCTTTCTGAAATCCAAGCAGCAGACTGCGCAGGCTTTTATCATGAAAAATCACAAGAGTATGAGTGGCCAAGCCACACTGCAAAAGCACATGCATAGTCTCTGTTCTTGTCCTCTCAATTAACATGTCATTAGCTAAAGCAAGCTCAATGTCAGTGCGGTGGGAAGGATAGTTCTTTGAAGGGGAGGGCCTGGGAGAGAAAGGAAGGAAGGAAGAACTGTGAGTAAATAATACAACCAATGACACAGGCTGTTTCTTAAATGACAAGTGACCAAGTATAGTGTTTAATAGTGCAGGCTTTGAGACAAGTCTTTGAGGCTTTATATACTGGCATTGAAACTTTCCAGCTACGTGAGTCTGGGCAAGTTATTCACGTCCTTATACATCAGTTTCTTCATCTGTGCAAAAAGGATAATACCAGTGCCTACCTATCCCAGAAGGATTCACTTAGTTAAGTGCTTACAAAAGTGCCTGGAACGCAGTCAATGCTCAATCAATATGAGGTAATAGTAATACAGGTTCATATCCCCTTATTCAAAACCAGGTATGTTTTGATATTTAGAGCTATTCCTCTTTTAGAAAGGTAATGTGGTACATACATCGTATCACATGTAACATCTCCAACGGGATTCTGGGGCAACAGCCCATAACAAAACTCTTGAATATTCTGCCTTGAAACATGATCACTCATACAAAACTGGAAAATAAAATTTATAAATATGTTTAAATCAGATCAGATCAGCTCCAGTTTTGTCACAAAAACTAGTTTTATATATATATATATATTTTTTTTTTTTGGTTTTCAAAGCATTTTGTATTTTAAGATTGTGGATAAACGATGGTGGCTGGTGTTCACTTTGCAGCGTGCTGCGGCACTGCATCCTCCCTTGTGCACGCCGCACTGTCCTCTTGTAATGCCCTCCCAGATCCCTCTTCGTGTATGAATTCTAGTTGTGGCAGTGCCCCACACGTCTCCTCATTCTTTGGAGACTCATCATCCCTCAAGCCAGAAATAATTCTCCCGTTGTTGCATTCTCACAACATTGATCAGTCTGCACCCTCTTGTTCTAATTATTTGTATTGATTCTTGAGTTTAGGCGTTGTGTAAAACTCCAGGTACTTCATAGATGTTCCTTGACTCCAATGCTATGAGCCACCATCACCTACTTCCTTCTCTTGCGCCTGACACTGATGACTGCTGCACCCTCGGCAGTCCCTACTGAGCACTTACAGTCTGCCAGCCCCTGTGCTGAGTAGTACCTGCACCTGTTACCTGACTGAACCACGCATCTCTATGCAGTAATGCTGTTATCATGCCTATTTTACAGATGAGAAAACCAAAGCAAAGGAAGACTATCTTGATATCTTGCCAATTAATAAACACAGGGGTCTGAGGATGATAGCATCACATTGATAATCAGCCCAGAGACCTTACAATGTCCACATGATATTTGTTACCTGCCCCCAGGCCCTGACTCAGAGCCACTGGGTCACAGTGCTTTTCAGAGTGGGTGCCATCCAGTGATGCTGTTTTTGAATGAACAAATGAATCTTCTTTTCCATGTGGACCTTCCTCTTATGGCATCTGCATGTCGGAGAAAACCGAAACCAGACAGAAATTAAAGTGGTGAAGGCAAATTTGATTCAGGAACTACTGCAACAGGGGAGGAGAGACTTTGGTATAGACCTGGACTCTGCTCTGAATACAACGAAGGCAAATGGGGATTTATGGCCAAGGAGCGGGGTGAGGGGTTAGTGACTGAAAAGTCACTAAAAGGAACTATAATGGATAATGGGAATTCTGGCTAAACTGACCCCACAGAATTCTTGCCAAAAGTGGACTAAATAGGCCAAGTTCAGAGCCCAAGATCAGGCCTACTCACAAAGGGAGCCCAGGGGAGCCCGACCAAAGTTTGGTCACGGAGAGAGTCCTGGCACAATGGGTCATTCGGGTCTCCTTGAGTAGCCCCAGTGAGCCCAGCACCTCCCAGTGTGTGTCCCTTATAGGTCGGTGCAGATGAGAAATTCATAATTCACAAATTGCCTATGTTTTACCACCTTGTGCCATCGATTCATTGACCTGAATCCTGATCTCTTAGGGGATGATAGCTTTGGCATCGGAGAGGGTGCAGGATGCAGGGAAAAGAAATAGAGGTGACTGAGGGCCACCAACTCATGAATGTCCAGTTGGATGCCCATGTGACTCCCTGGCCTTGGGTGGCCCTCTGGCAAGGGTCTCCATCGCCCTTTTTCCCCACAACTCACTCCCATCCGCACACTCAGGAACATCACATCTCTAAAATGTGAACCTCTGTCAACAGACAGAGACTAATCTTTTTTATCTTTGTACTTTCCTTTCCCAGAGTTGTCATAGGACCTGGCTAATAGGGTACACTCAGACAATATTGATTATGTGTTTAAATGAATGATTGATTAATTGGATAGATGGATAGATGTTTGGACAGATGGATGGATGGATGGATGACTAAATGACTAAATGAATGAATAATGACTGTCAGATTGCTATTTGATGTCCTTTAGAGCCAACTACTCCTTGCCTGAAATGTTTATTTTCAGCCAGTTCTGTTGAGTCATCTAGGTCAATGGCTATTGAGCCATCGCAAGCTGAAGGAGGGTGAAGATCCAGGTCTGACACTTTGGGACTGCCTTCCTGAGCCCAGTAGGTAGAAAAGCACAGACTTTGGAGTGCCACAGACATGCACAGCATGTTGCATTGATCAGCCGAGCTTCGGTTCCTTCATCTGCAAAGTAAATGCAATCAGCCCCAACTTCTGGAGTTGTCATGAGGATTAAGTAGCATAGCATATGTGATGCCCCTTGACCGCGGCCCAGCATGGGACAGGCACCCCATGATGCCAGCTTTGATCACTCTTCCTATTATTACTGAAAACACCGGCTGTGAATCAGCTCCTCTGCCCCTTCCCCCCTGGGCACGCCTTGTCCGGAGCAGCAGGTAGACTCCCAGCTGTTTTTGTAGGAAGCAGGGATTATATCCAGGGGCATCCCACTGGGTCTTCAAATTAATCCCTCCTCTGTAAACACTGACTCCACCTGCTGCTAGGACAGAGGCCTCCAGCATCATTTGGTGCTGGGTGGAACTGGAAGCTGAGAGGGAATTTAGTTCAGAGGCTGTTGTCAGCAGTGGCTGTTCCCACCTCAAGCCTGAAAGCAATGAATATGCAACAGGCCAGCTTAGAGCCACTGCCAATCTTTCCAGAGGGAAACTGAGCATGGTTGGGTGTCTCTGCTCATCCAATACAGGATGCACAGTGCATAGAAACTGGAGTCAGGCAACCTTTAGGTATGAGTTCCTTCAAGCTAGTTGACATTGGGCAAGTCACTTAAACTCTGAGTTTTGGTTTCCTTACCTACCAAATGAAGATAATAATACATTCCTAAGTGTGTCATGATGAAGATGGGGCAATAAAACACTAACCTACTAATTGCAGGAAATGTTACATGACACTATGCACCCAGCTGGCAACTGAATAAAGTTCAACCTTCTTAGCAAGTCTCAAAGACTCTCTTTGAGTCTTTATGTTGTATTAATAGTACTTCAGCCATAAGGGTTGAGGTGGGCCAGGCCAAAATTATGCTCCAGTCTTTTTTGCCACTCTATAGAAAAGTAATGCACTGCCATATCCTTTAGCACATTTGCACATGGGAAAGAAGACCAGGGCTCCCAAGCACCAGGTCACCCAGACACTTTTCTGGATCCTAGACCAAGTGTTGGCAAACAGTGGCGCACGAGTCAACTTTGCCCTGCCACCTAATTTCGTACAGTCCACAAGCTAGCTAAGAATGGGCTTGACATTTCTAAATCGTTGAAAAAAAATCAAAAGGAGAATAGTATCTTGTGACACATAAAAATCATATGAGACAGTGTGGATGATAAAAATGAAAAGACTTACTCTCTGGTCTTATACAGAGAAAGTGTTCCGAGCTCTGTCCTAGGACAAACTTTTGTGTGGGCTATTTGGTGAAAGACATGGCCCTTCCCTTGGGGAGGTCACCGTCTGGGGCCTCAAAACGGTGACTATTTAGCTGTCTGCCTCCAGGGAAGGAAGGGACTGACTCAGGAAACTGTATTCTCTGACACTGGGTGTTTTTAGCTAGTGACCGCAGGTTAGATTGTGGCCACAGGTGGACAGTTTCATCAAGGGAATTCCAAAAGTCTGATTGGACGAGATGGTCTATTAAATCTTGGTGTCACTCTTCACTAGCTGTTAATCTCTCTCAGCCTTAGTTTTTTCATTTGTGAAAAGAAAATTATAATCATACTTCCCTCAAGGGCTACAGTGAGGTTCAAATGGCTTAAGCATGGCAGGCACTCAGCACAGGGCCTGGCACATGAAAAAAATAGTTAAATAAAATATGCACTACTGTTATGAATATTTTTGTGAATATTATTTTCAGTCTCTCTCTTTCATGCTGTGTGGCCAACGGCAAGTCATCCCATCCTCTGAACTCTTAGTTTTTTCATCTTTAAAGTGATGTAATAGTGAAACCCACCTCATGCACTGGCTGGGAAGTTTGAAAGACTTCATAGCTAGCGCATCACTGCATGCAGGAAGCATTCAGTGTGTTTCCTTAGACCTCCCCGCTTCCCTGCAACGCTGAAATTGTATTACTTTGCAGTGTCCTTGGGGCCTCCCAATGTGGCTCTTACCTCTGGACCTCTTGCTTGTCACTAGCCATGTGCCTTCCTACATCTTCCATGCATCTGTCATGCCTCTGTATGAATAATACAAACCCTTTGAGGGCTGGATTCCCATGTGGCACTTGGGTGAAGTAACAGCCAGCTTGAGTGACTTTAATATACAAACTGCATCCTGGCGTGGTTTGATGCCGTTAAGTCCTGGCTCGTCTCCCAGGATTGAAGAGAGCGAGTACGTTATGCTTAGATTGTGTTGAGGAGCAGGTGGGAAGGCAGGCACCAAGGTGTGATGGCTTGAGGGGCTGCCAGGGAGGATCTTTGCGAAATGCTATTTATGGTTCATCAGGAACCCAAACACCTGCTCGTGGGTCCTTAGCCTACTCCACAAAGCTTTGCTTTTTCTATGCCTGGACACTGACAAGCTGGTTATTATAGCCATCATCCCCTTCTCCTTCTTCCTTAGTAGTAGAAAGCCTAATGACACAGGACATGCGGCCACACAGAATAAGGACTGCACCTCCCAGCATGCTTTGCTACCCGATGAGTTCAGGGAGGTTCTGGCCCATGAGGTGTAAGCAGGGGTGCCCTGGGAAACTCCATAGAAATATTCTCTAAAGGGAGAGGGGTCACTCCTTCTCTCCACTTCCTCCTTCCTGCTGGCTGGAATGTGGACGAGACAGGTGGAGTGTGAATGGCCACTTTAGACCACGTCATAGATTAGGTTACTCCAGAAGAGTACACTCTAAGTCAGGGATTTGAGAGCAAGTTATCTATTTGCCAAGTGATCCCAGAAAGCACTGGCAGGGAAGTGAGGACGTGAGCTAGACAGGGAAGGAAGCCAGTACTGGCTGTGTTCATGAACAAGCTATGGGAGATCCACCCTGCTGAGGAACTCTGGGAAACCGTACAGCACATACTTCAGAGTTGTCCAACTTGAAAGGGGAGGGAGCTGGGGTATTGATATACCCACTCCTGTCTGCCATTCACTGGGGGCTGCTCCTGGGGACACTCCCTCCCCAGAATTTCCAGTCTGCTATTTGTGGACTAAACATCCTTCTGGGGCCAGAGAAAGGGGTAGAGATTCTCAGGTACTTAAAGGAAGGAGCTCTCAGAACCTTTGGAAACAGTGAATATTTAGGGGATGTAGGGGCACTGGCAGCAGGTGCTACAGACCAAGAGGTTGAACACAGCAGAGCAAAATGAAAGAAGGGCCTTTGTTAACTGCGGACTGTGAGGCCACTACCCCAGATTTGGACGGCTTATTTTTAGACTTTGTGTCAAAGAAAAAAAATCTATCTTATTTAAGCCATTGTTGGGTTTTCTGTCACTTGCAGCCAAACTTAATCTCAAATGATGCATCAAATAATAATGACAGTAAAGGTAACTAGCACATATTGATCATATGACACTCAGATCTGCTTCCTTGTTTATTATTTTCCCTCTTCTCCTCCACCCCTACACCCCAGCATACAAAGGGTAGCTTTATAACAGAGAGAACCTTTTATGGCTTGATCACTGCTAGGTGCCTAGTAAGGTGTCTGATACATAGAAAATGCTAAGATTTGAACCCCAACCTGTCTGATTCTAGCTCCTCAGCTCTTTAACCACATCTTATGGTGAAACTTCAGAAATCTTAGTTTATAAATGACTGAAGGAGCCCCACAAAGTTTGAGCATCCCAAATCTGAAAGTCTGAAATATGAAATGCTCCAAAATCTGAAACTTTTTGACACGTAACATGACGCTTAAAGGAAATGCTCATTGGAGCATTTCAGATTTTGGATTTTTTGATTTGGGACGCTCAACCAGTAAGTATTATGCAAATATTCCAAAACAAACAAACAAACAAAAATCCAAAATCTGGAACACTTCTTGTCCCAGTCATTTCAGATAAGGGATACTCAACCTATCAAATGCCAGAGAGTCTGAGTCTTGGCAGAGGTAGAAGACTGGGATGGGAGGAAGTGATGAATATGCTTGGGAAATAGATAATTTTCATAAAAAGTCAACATGTGGAGCTGAGTGAGAGGCTTGTTGTGAAGGACAGTGGGAGCTCCTCACCTGGAGGTTCCTTAGAGGTCAGGCAGTGCCGAGCAAGAGAATGGGTGGTCACGTGCAGGGTGTTGGTATCTAGCAGTGTGACTCTGGGATCAAGGCATTTCTGCAAACCCTGCTGCATCCCTCTCTAGTCACTCAAAACTCCTCTTGTTGAGTTGCTGAACCTGTGGCCAGAGAACCTTAAAGGTACCCTTGACCTCTAGTGCAGTGGCACATACCCTAGAATTGTTCAAACAAATTCAAAAAATCATTGGCATATGGTCAGAGATGCTCTACAGGGTTATGACACTGGGCTAGGGAACAAGACAAGACTGCCTCTGTAAAATGTCCTAAAGGGGCAATAAACCTCATCTGCAGTTTTATAGCCTTCAGAATGAGTTTCCAGTCCACAATTGGCAAGCATCTTTTTTTTTGTTAGTGCAAGTTTTTATCACTCCAAGAAACCCATGCAAGTCTAGAGTTTTAAGCAATTGCCTTTACTATTAACACTTTAGCAAACTTTCCGCTAGGAATCTTTACAATGATTCTGCAAATAGATGAGTATGCAAATTATATGTACCTCCTGGTTGGGCATCACTCTAGTCCCTGTGCTCTGAGAGTTTGACCACAGGTTGCTCAGTGGCATCTATTAATATATTCTAATAAGATAATGTCATTTACGTATTCATTCAGCAAGCATTTATCAGAGTGGTTAGTGTGTTTTAGGCACTGGAGAGTAGAAGATAATACCAGTGCAAATAAGACATGGTACTGTAGTTTGTAGTATTTTGGAGGAAATATTCTGCATTATATTACAATGTGATGTGTACATTTTAAAGACATCATACAGAGGAAGGAGTGACTTCATTCACCTGAGAAGTTAGAGAAGCAACAACTCATCTTATGCTTTAACAGCACTAAGTTTTTTTCACGATTCTTTACACATTCTCATGCTTTTGTGCACATTAGTCCCTCAGCCTAGACACCTTCTCCTTACTGCTGTTCTTGGAGAAATCCTATTCATACTTCAAGGCTATGGCAGACCATGTTGGTGACCTACTCAAAAGTTGTTCTCTTTCTCTCCATGTTTATAGACTCCTGTTTAGGCATAAATGGCAACACATCAGGGCAGTCAGGCACTGGTGACAAAGCTTGGTTAATCCAAGCCAAACATAGTATCCATTTCTAACTAGGCTAACTAGTTTATCTGTAATTCATTATGTAAGTGTTATTTTAAAATTATTATTAGTAGTAAAGGTGTTTCACTACAAAAACATATTACTGCTGGGGGCTTGGACACATTTAGTCTTTTATCTTAACATATAGTGAAGTCTGGAGGTAGATATTTCTAGAATTGGTGGCTGAGAAGTGTCACCGAGCACTGGGGATCTTCCTATTTCCACTCTTCCTTCCTCTGAATGCTGGCGTGTTGTCTCATGGACATTTGGTCACTGCCTCAGGTCCAAACATCACATCCTCACACAACTGTGCTCACGATAGAAGAAGAGGCAGGTCTCCCGGCAGCTTGTCTTGTATTCTTAGAGTAAAACCTTTCCTAGAACCCAGGGATTAAGTCTCACTGGCCCAAACTTTGTCAAATGCCCACCCCTTAGGGAGGGGGTTGGGAGAGAGGTGAAGAGGAGGCTTCGGAGGCAATTGGAAGGAGAGAACGGGAAATACCTTGATTTTCTGTGCATGCCTTCCAGAAGCAAGAAGATGACATGGTTAGGTTTATGTCTTTAAAAAAGGAAAACCTGGTTTTAGCGTGGGTTTCAGCTTGGGTCTGGGAGTGTCTGGAGACAGGAGGCTACTGCGACATTTCACCTGAAAGGAGATCAGAGCTCAGGTGAGGGTGGATGGCAAAAGCACAAGCAGGTTGGAGAATGAGGACTCGTGCGCCGTGGTCAGAGCTGGTCAGGGTTCCTCACACTTGGCCTTTCCAAAGGCCCTCTCATTTCTCCTTTGGAAAAAAATTGCCCTCTCTCTCAGCCACATGGCATAGTGTAAGCTTGAGCCCCTTCCCCTGAATCTTCTCTGACAGTGGCTAGGAAAGGAAAACAATGGCACGTGATTCAGAGCAGTGGGCGCATCACTGCAGAAATCTGTTTAATTAAATTTTATCTGCAGCAACACAGCCTATGGAGAAATCAGCAGACCTTCATAGCCCTCTTAATGCACGCGCTTTAAACTGCAAGACAACCACACGTTGAAGACAAGAGCCTTGTCATTTGGCTAAGTTTGCTGTAATCTGGGAGCCCGCTAAGAATTCTTGAGATACAAGTAGATGCGGAGACAGATGACAGGTGTCGTCGGCTGTTGTGGGGATCAACAAGTGCTTGTATTTGCCTAGATTCTATTTATGAGGAAGTCTCACACCACTGTGCAGCCAGGCAGGATTGTTGCAGGTGTGTGTGCCGCAGGCCAGGCAGAGTGAAAGCTTGCTCAGCGTCACTGCACACTCCTTTCCCCAAGATTCTCTGCGTACATACTATGTGCCAGGCACTGTTCTAGACTCTGGGAACTCCACAGGGACCGATCCCTGGGAGTTAAATTATGGAAAGAGACAAATAATACTACAGTAATAAATATTCAGATTAATAACTGCTTTTAGGGGGCAGATGCCATGGAAACATCTGGTTATGTTTGCTGCATAACAAACCATCCCGAAACATGTTCCTTAAATAACAGCAATCTTATTTTTGTTAGTGATTCTGCAATTGGAGCAGAGAACAGGTAGGAAGCCTTTTCTTTGTTCTGTGCAGCACCAACAGAACTGGCTCATCCTCATGGCTGGAGGATTTACTTCTAAGAGTCTCACTCAGGGGCTGGCAAACCAACACTGGCTTTCCGCTGGGAGCTCAGCTGTGGGCAGGGAAGTTCTCTTCCATGGGGCTTCTCCTGTTGGCTGGTGTTGACTCCTCACAGCGTGATGGTCTCAGGGTGACTCAGTGACTGACTTTCTCTAATGCACAAAAGTGGAAGGTGTCAATTCTTTAAAATGTATAACCTCAAATGTCCCAGAATGTCACTTCCACCACATTTTCTTGGTCAAAGAAGTCAGTGGGCCATCCCAGAGTCCAGGGGTGGGTAACAGACTCTATCTCTTGATGGGGGAGTGACTAGATCGCATTGCAGAAGAGCCCGCAGAATGGGAGCTATTGTTGCTGCCATCTCTGGAGACACAGAGAAAGTGCACCTGTCTGGGGAGGGTGTCAAGAGCAGATGACATAAAGGAGAGTGGAAAATATGTAACACTGGAATTCAACTCAGCTCCTAAAGTCGTTCTGCAGGATTCATCATCACAATTGTTTCTCAAGTACTACTGTTACTCTAAATAAAATAAATGAGGCACAGGCCTCATTGTCGGTGAGTCCAGGAGGCTATTAGCACAAACCCCGTTACCTGTCTCATCCGGGATGAACTGTGCTTGAATTGCTTGGGATTTGAAATGTCCACTTTGGCCATAAACTTGCTCTATGATCCCGTCTCAGTGACTTTGTATATCAGAACCTGGGCCTCCAGGTCTTATAACAGAAACCATTTCAGTAGTATTAGCAAAATGCAGGATTGTTGGGAAGTTGAAAATGAGATAATGAATCTTAAAAATCAGAACAATATTTTGTCTACTTGCCTTGCCTAGCCTGAAACCCCTCTCCAGGGGTTTGAGTATGACTAAAAGTCTGTCCAAGGAAACTTGGGTAACAGTTGCTAACTGGGGACTGAATCCCCAAACTCATTGCTGAGAACTTCTGGAAATTAAGCTGGAACATTTGAGCTATTGTCTTCTCTTCACCCCCACTTCTACCTCTCCCTACAGTGAAGATTGTACATATCGTGATACATAGAAGGACTAGTTATAAGATAATTGGCCTAGAACAGTCCCTGGAACAGGGACATATGCCTTTCATCTTCTGCGTGATTGGAAGAACAGAGAAAGTAAAGTCGAGTCTCTTGAGCTCATCTCTTAGTATTTGTAGAGTAACCACACCCAATAGCAAAGGTGTCCGAATAGATATCCTGGAACCTGCCAAGTATATACTTTCTCCTTCTGTTTGAAAACCAGGAGAGTTTTAAGTGGTGGTCAGAAGAGAGAAGAGGAGGAAGATGAGGAGGAAGGCTTCTCTTTCCCAAGCTAACCATGATATGGAGGTGCTGAAAAATGCCCATGAGCGCCTCATTGTGTCTTTGGTGTTTGTGAACCCTGCCTCCTCCAGGTTTCTAGGTAGTATTCCTCTGTCTCTGCTCATGTTGGTTCACACCTATGTGGTCTATTCATTCATCCCTTTCTAAAACATTCATTGAACACTTACTTTGCACCATGTCTTTTGCAAGACAATGGGCCTATAAAGATGGACATAATGTGTTTCCCACCTTCAAGGGGTAATAAAAATGAGAACTTGTAATACCCACACAGAGTATGGGTCTTGCCCAGGGGAGCAGCTGAGTGTTGGGGAGTAACTTCCACTTACCGTGGTTCAAACCTAGGATAAGTCTCAAGTATTATCGTATTGAAATATCAGAGCAAACTGATGAGATAAATTCCTATTATTAAAAAGGAGTAAATTGATGCACAGATTATGTGACTTGTGTCCGGTCACAGAGCAAGCAAATGAGAGTTGAACAAAGACATTCGTGACCTTTGGGTTTATGGAGGACGGCTTTCCTCCAAGCAGTGTTTCAGGGACCCAGCCCCTTCATCATTTGGCTCTGCTATTTGGGAATCCTTGACCTTGAAGTCTAGCTTTGAAAACAGCAGGGAGGTAAGATAGGTACTTCTCCATCTCAGCCTGTAGTGACACCCATTGTTCTGCTGCATTCAGAATAAGATACACAGCCAGCAAAACCAAAGCAGGCTGGGAGGTATGAAAGTGTCATTTGCAAACACCAAGAATTTCTCCCACACTTACGAGGTTATTGGGATTAAACGAGTTAACACATGTACCATCACTTAGAACAGTGTCCAGCATGTAATACAAACTCAATGAATCCTGTGACCGCAAATACCATTACTCCTCCTATTGCTGCTACTACCCAACGTGCAGAAGAAGGTGTAGTTCTATCAAAACCAGAGAGAATACCAGGAATAAATTCTGGAGGCAGCAGTAGCAATAGAAAAACAAAAACAAATCCAGTCTAGAAAGCAGTGGTGGGCCTCTGAACAAATGCAAAATCACTTTCTTGATGACACATTGGCATCTCCCCTGCACCCAGATTGCAAGCAGAGAATGGCAGCAGCCTGAGCTTTGAATTTCCAAATTCTACTCATGAACCAATACACTTCCCCATGCAGGGGTTACTCATGTCTGTCTTTTCCCTGCCCAACTCTGCTTTTTCATGCTCCTGAGAACTGAATGCCCAAGTCTGCAGCAATTTACCTTCCTCCAGCTTCTAGTTTTTTACCCCTCCTTCCTATGTGTCTGAGATTGACTATCCAGAGTACTGCCTCCATAGACATTCTTGGCATGTGTGGCCCTTGAATATTGGGAACAATCCCACTATGCTATAAGAAAGAATCTCAGCCAGTTATCGGTATAGCTAGACCTCAAACTTGCCCCGTTGACCTCCTGTCCAGAGGTGGTTTTATTCTCTTCCTAGCTTATGAGTTCCCCATTCCTAGACAGACCTAATATCTTCAGTGATTTTGACAAAATAGCATGTACTCCCAAAGGGATTTCATCAGCATTTATTCTTGAAATCATCAAAGAAGTGAGTGCTGTAATGCTGGAGGCAAATGTTCTTCTGCGTTAGCTCTACTGCCTTGTCCTTTGCACACCTGCAGGTATCTCAGCTGAATCAGGACAGCTTTGCTGGGGATGGACTAGTCTTGTGGTGGTTGTGGTGGGGGACCAGCTGGAGAGGTGACTTGGTGTTCTTTGTCAGCAGGATTTAATGAGTGCTCTTAAAAATAGACCATTCTATTTAACAATATAAAAGAACATTACAAAAAAAGTCCCAGATCTTTGCATCATAAAAATGTATGTGTCATTGGGTACTTACCATTTGACAGTGATTGATGTGTTTCAACTTACATCATGCTCACGGCAACCCTATGATATAGGTCCTGTTGTTGTTTCCATTCTGCAGAGGAGGAGACTGAGGCATATTTGATACCATGTTTTGGTATTGCCCAAAGTCCCCAGCTAGGAAATGGTGGAGCTGGGTTTTGATTACAGACAGGCTGGCTCCAAAGCCCTTTCTCTTAATCCCTGTGGGTCCTGCCACTCAGTAAAGGATAATTAATCAGTATGATGTATCTTTTATATTCTTTTTCCAGTTCCAGCCCAGATGTAAACATTTCCCCATCAATTCAATCATCATGAACACATCACTTTGTTTCCTGTAATTTTACTCAATGTTAGCTTATAAACTTTATTTCATTTTGGTGATTATCTTGGTGATATAATGATTATGTGATGTTCTAAATATATATATTTAATTATATATTTTAGTATATTAAGTATATATTTAATAAGTTACTTAAATGGTTACTTAGCCATTTATTCATTTTATTTCATCTATCCCACAAACATTTAAAAGTACCTGCTATGTGTCAGACAGCGGGCTAAGTACAGGTGTATAAAAATGAATTATACACGTTCTCTGTTCTAAAGACAGTCACAAGTTCATGGGGGACATTGTAACATAAAGGAGGATGATGAGTTCAGCCCTAGAGACATGTAGAGAGTATTTTGTGTAGAAAGAGTTGGGGAGCTGGGGGTGGGAGGGTCTCTACCCCGCAGCCTCTGGGAGGCTGGTTCCTTTTGGAGGAGGTGCAGGCAGAGGGAGTGGAATATTGGCTTCAGCATCCAGGATCCTTGGAAAGGCAAGTGCAAGGCACAGCCAAGGCTCTGCTGTCTTGACCTAGGGCCGGAATTCCTTTCACATAGTGACATCAACATTCAGTACAGCTGAGATAGTGTGAATTCTCAATTTTTGATATCTTGCACCCAAGAAGTTATTGAGTCCGCAGGCTCACGCATTTCCTTCTATGGATAACTGACTCTTCCGCCTCCGATCTCCATCACTGTCTTCTGCAAAACTCGACCTTGTGAGTCCCTTCCTTTTTTATCATGCCTGTGTCTTCAAATATCTTGCTAACTAAAAACTTTTCTTTTCACAGTCCATATCATATTCACCTACTTATAGTGACTGAAGACATTTTCTTCTTTACCTAGAATCATAATGAACAAAATACTCACAAATACACTTGGTTGTGTTATACAGAATTCTTCCCAAGTACCTCTCCTGTACATGTAATTTAATTTAACATTATATCCCTTCTTTGAAAAATGATAGCTAGTGTTTATTGAGTACCTCTAATTTGCCGCAACATCATTCTAAATGTGGTATTTAGAGTATCTCATTTAATTTTCATAGTAATCCATTAAGATGCATTATTATTGTAGCAACTTCACAGATGAAGAAACTAAGGGACATACCCAAAGTCACATGGCTGGAAAATAATAGAGCTGGCTGTTTTGAACTCATGCATTTCTGACTTCAGTGTCTGTATGTGCTTAACCACTATGCTATTTATTCCTCTCACCGTGAGACAATGTTACAGTTGTTCCCTGTTAAAAGGTTGCTAGGGACCAGTATAAATCTCAGGAATAAGCTCAAGAAACCGTCTTCTGATTCCTGGCAGGGCCAGCTGGAGTGGTGGTGCCATGTTAAGCATCAGGCCTGCTCTCATCCCTTGGAAGATTTTTGCTCGGTGTTCCCACCCACAGGCCGTGACCTAACGTGGCCTGAGTGTTCTCTGGATTCTTTGTTCTTTATGAGTAGCATGAGCTCTTACAGGTATTGGCCAGAGGCTAGGGCAGCTTGGCTTGTGACTAAGGAGTGAACAAGCAGATGAGCATCTGAATGATGTAGGAAAATTTCACATTGGATGGAGGCGAGAATTGTATCACTGTCCTCTGTTTCTCCTCTGGGAAAGCGGTGGGGAGATAGTCTTGCGACATGTACGCATGCCCATTTCTACAGAGTGTGAGATGGTCATGGAGGGGAAGTGGAGATGGGGAATACAGGCACCTGGGGCATGTTGCATAGAGCCCTTTGGAAGCAGCAGCTCAGTATGCGCTCCAGTTCTGAGATGCAGTAGCTCGGCAGACATTGGAGGTGGAAAATGCCCTATGTCACTTTGATGGGTATATTCAGAATGCTCCAGAGCAGGAGTTCTCAGGATGTGGCACCTGCACCTGCAGCATCAGCATCTCCTGGGAACCGGCTAGAAACGTGACTCCTTGGGCCCCGCCCCAGACCTGCAGATTCAGATAGGCTGGAGGTGGGGCCCAGACATCTGAGTTATAACAAAGCCTCCAGGTGATTCTGCTGCAAGCTCAAGTTTGAGAGCCCCTGGTCCAGATCAAGAAATGTATTTCATGGTTCTCATTTTAAATTCATAAATTTAAAATATGTTGCTTTTTATTTTATCTGCCATACAATGTTCTTGTAGAAAAATTAGGAATTGCAAAAAGGAAAGTTAACAAAATTGCCCACCAATCTTAATCTCTTAGAGGAGGATAATCATTATTAGGTTTTTAGTATATTTCTTTTTAGACCATTTCCTATGCAAATCATAGTAAGATTATCACCAGTTTGCCTTAATCTCAATGAGTTGATCCCAGAATCACCTCCTGGACTCAACTGGGAAGGGAAGGAAGAAGGCGAGAGTGAGGCCTCTGACTTGAGCGTGGAGTTAGTGACTTGGCAGAGGTTCTGTGCCTGACATGGGTTGGAGCAGAGCCCTGGGGTCAGGGGTGCTTGCAGAGCTGCCCTAAAGGCAGCGACCTCAGCAGCTCTAATCTTCCTGTGACTGCGTTGCCCTCTTTATCATTCTCGTTAGATGGGATGAGATTTATATCAGCTCAGAAATCATCCCAATGATCAAAATATGTGAAGGGCTGTCATGGGGAAGAGGAGTTAATCTCTCAGTGATTACAGGAGAAGTGGGAGGCTCTCTTAGGGGAGGGCAGGAGAGGGATGCATGCCGGATGGGGCAGATGTTAACTCAGGGTCAGAAAGAGCCCTTGCAATCAGAATTAACGGACGGTGACAAGACTGCCTAATGAAGTGGAGAGCCCATGGCCTGAGAGCTGCTGTTCGCGAGGATAAGTTGCAGATGGGCAGTGTGTATAAACAGGTGCACCTGCAGCTGTGTTCTGTGTGGCCTGAACAGTGCCAGCCTTCAAAATCTGGATATTTCGCCTAAAATCTGGATGTCTTGCATCTCTACAAAATCAGGACCTCTGGAAACACAGCAACCATCTTTTCACGAGGTAACAAGCAATGGAGGATGAACAGTGGCTGCCCCTTAGATCTGTGGTCCCCAATCCCCAGTACCGGTCCTTGGCCTGTTAGGAACTGGGCCACACAGCAAGAGGTGAGCGGCGGGTGAGCAAGCGAAGCTTCATCTGTACTTACAGCTGCTCCCCATCACTCACATCACTGCCTGAGCTCTGCCTCCTGTCAGATCAGTGGTGGCATTAGATCCTCATAGGAACATGAACCGTACTGTAAACTGCGCATGGGAGGGATCTAGGTTGTGCAGTCCTTATGAGAATCTAATGCCTGATGATCTGAGTTGGAGCTCAGACGGTGATGCTAGCGCTGGGGAGTGGCTGCAAATACAGATTATCATTAGCAGAGAGGTTTGACTGCACAGAGACCATAGTAAATCAATTGCTTGCAGACAGTCTCATATCAAAATCCTATCAGTGAGTGGCAAGTGACAATGTAATAATAACAGTAATGAAGTTCACAATAAATGTGATGCACGTAAATCATCCCCAGACCATCTCCTCTGCCCTTGTCCATGCAAAAATCGTCCTCCATGAAACCAGTCCCTGGTGCCACAAAGGTTGGGGATCGCTGCCTTAGATGAGATGTGTGTGCTCCAGTTCCACAACCCTCTCCCCATTCACTCTTGTTTCTCTGACACTGAGGTTGAGTGACAAGTGCCAATGATCATTTCATGTGTGTTTTTATTTTCCTACCTTAAGCCCCCTTTCTGTGTGAATACTAATAAGTAGCACAATGTAGTGTTTAAGAGTGTGGATTCTAGATCCAAATTGTCTGGGTTCAGATCCTGCTTCTGTATCTTATGGCTCTGTGACATTGGGTTAGTTACTTAATCCCTCTGTGCACTTATATTTCCTCAACTTTAACATTCATAAATCAAGTTTGCTATGAGGAATTAGTGGGTTAATACAGGTAAGATGCATAGAACAGTGTCTGGTAGTTAGTAAGCATTAACAAAGACTTTAATTATTACCACATTAGTAATAATTATTACTGCCACTCTTCCCTATTTACATTATATCCCTGCCACATCAATATTTGAGTTACTGACTGCTGATTATTTAGTGGCTTTTAGTGCTTCTCTCTTGCTCACACACCCTGAGCCCAATGTCTTTGGAGCAAAGCTTGGAGCAATGTCCTGGCTGGAATAGACATTTTATTCTTTGAGACAGGAAGTTTTCTAGGATCCTGGCCGTATAGAGGATTCCAGCTTAATTTATTTAAGAGTAATGATACCCTGCCGTGCCGTGGGGACACTGGTAATCTACCTGTACAGAACTCATGGGGCAGAGACATAGTTTGCAGTGCGTGTGTGTGTGTCTGTGTCTGTGTTTGTGGAAAGCAGTGAGTGTGCATCACAGCATTGTGGTTGAGCCTCTGGGTAGTTAGTGGGCATCACAGCATTGTGGTTAAGCATCTGGGTTCTAGAGCTGGGTGCCCTTATATTTCGGATCCACCTCCTTTTCTCTGAGATATGACCTGGGGCAGGTCCCTCAGCATCTCCGAGTGTCAGTTTTTTCCTGTATAAAATGAAGGCAGGGTGATGTCAGTGTTGAATGAGGTGTACGCATGTAGGAGGCTGGCACATCGCAGATGCAGCAGTTTTGTGCCTCTTTCCCTCTTTCCTGAGGGAAAATGAAGGGTCTGCCACAGCATGAACTTGAACTTGAGCTCGTCGTGTTCTGATAAGGAGCAGATGGTCCTCGTTTGAGATCATCCAGGAGTTGGGGAAGATGAGCTGATTATTCAGGGTGAGCTCTATTATGGTCACGTGCCCTGAGTTCAGGCACCTGTGTCAGGCTTTGCCAGGAGCAAAGCTGCATCCCAAACCCCGATCCCAAACATGCACACTGTTCCTAGTGCCTAGAGCAGTGGCAGGCACAGTCAGCATTTGTAGGCTAAATGAAAAATGGACAAATAACTGGGTAGTGCCCTTACTGTCAGCAGTAGACCAGGATCCTAAACACGAACACACCTCCTTTGCCCCAAACACTCATTCAGTTGGCATGAAACAAAGGGCAGGCAAAGAAATGGCCTTTGAAGTCTGAAGTGATGGATTCAGAAGTCTGGCACCCTGTGTGAATTGGGTAGACTCCATTACCTGTCTGAGCCTCAGTTTCCCCTCTGCAAAATGGAAATGGAACAACCAAACTGTTGTGGGAATTAAATAGGATTTCAGGACAAGGCATGGGACATAATAGTTGCTCAATAAATATTGGTTTCCTTTCTCCCTTTTTGTTCTTGTTTTACAGCGAAGGGAGAGTTTTGGCCTCTGAATAATCATTTTTATACACAAATTAGATATTAAAGAAGCTCATGGTTAAGTACATCCCTGTACTAATCATCATAAACTCATTTCATTCATTCATTCATTCATTTCATTTATTCACTCATTCATTCCCTTCGCAGTGTAACCCTTTACATGACATCCTTTCTGTAAGTACCCTTTCTATGACAAGCCCTCACTGAGGCACTGGAGATGCGAAAATGAATAATACCAATTTTGTTTTTTTACTCAAAGACTTTGCATTCTTTTGAGTGAGAAAGAAAATAGTTACCTGCAACACAGCTTGATAAGGTGATATATCTGATGGGACCTTGCAGCTCTTGGCATAATAGCATCATTTCTCAACTCACGCAATCTGTTTTCCATTCATTGTTTACCCCCCTCCCATCCAAACATTGCCTTCAGCAAGATGTGGACATTCTTGCAGAGGCTGCTTTATAGTAAAATGTTCTATCTGGGGCTTATGGTTCAATTTGGTGAGATTAATAGAGAAAACACTGTGTTTCTTGGCTCCCTTAGTGCGAAACAAAAATCCCTTCAGTGAGGGAAGGGAGAAGACCAACTGTTCATTTACCCATCCATCCACCCATCCCCTGTTATATTATTATAGCATTAGTGGTGAAAAGTGAAGATTCTGGAGTCAGACTGCCTGGGTTCAAATCCTGGTTATGCTGCTTACTAGCTATATGATTTGCATGAAATTTCTGAACTGTTTTGGGCATTGGATTCCTAATCTAAAAAACGAGATAGTAATAATGTTTGCATTAGGTATCTATTGCTGTAACAAGTGATTGTATTGGCTAGCTATTGCTGTGTAACAAATTACCCCAAAACTTGATGGCTTAAAATAACAACATTTATTATCTCATAGTTTCTGTGTATCAGGAAGCCAGACACAACTCCCCTCCGATTCTAAGCTTCTCTCAAGGCTATAATCAAGGTGTTGACTGGTGCAGTTATTTTAAGGATTGAAGCAGATCAGCTCCCAAGCTCACTCAAGAGGGTGTTGTCAAGATTCAATCCCTTGCAGGTTGCTGGACTGAGGGGCTCAGTTACGCTCAAGCTGTTGGCTGGAGACTTCCCTTGTTCCCTTTCCTCGTGTACCTCTGCATAGGACATCATGTCAGCCTAAACTCATCAGAGCAAGCAAGCAAGAGAATAAGAGAGAGAGCACTGACAAGACAGAAGTCCCCATCTTTTGTAATGTCATCTTGAAGTGACATCCCCATCACTTGTGTGTATTCTCTATTAAAAGTAAATCACTAGGTCCAGCCCACACTCAAGGGGAGGGGATTATATAGGATGTGAATGCCGTGAGGGGGAACCTTGGGAGCCATCAGTGCTGCCCATCACTGTGGTTGTGAGGATTAAAGGAGTCGTGCATGGGAAGCATTTAGAAGAGAGTCAGGGACACAGTTCACACTTAATAACTCTTAGCTATTATTATTATTACTACTATAATTATTATTTATGTCACCTTTTCAGCAAATATTTATTGAGTTTCCCAGTAGATCAAATGCACCATTCTCATTATTATTGGGGATTATTAGGAGGATAGCTGGGAACAGATGAATTATAAGTGTGTTCTTCTTCGAAGAGCTCCCCATATACTGGGGGATGGATGTTCATTTAAAAAATAAAGACCACAGTGCAGAAAATTATTGTTGTATCATCAGGGGAGGGCAGAGATGGAGAGCTGAAAGGCCCTGGGTGTGCACAGAGATTAGCAATTGTTCAATTTGGCTGGAAAGCAGGACACTTGGAGGCTGGAAAATTAGGTTAGTGCCAGGATATGACAGGTGTTTGGAATTCATCTCCTATGAAGAGGGAATCCAGGAAGGATTGTTAAGGTGAGAAATGCCATAGGTATAGATGTATGGCTTAGAGGGGAGAGGACTCAACAGGACACTCTACAGCTACATACATATTCAAGGTCAGAAAAGAGGCTATCGTAACAATCCAACAGAATAAATTTCAGCACGAGAAACCCAACTGTTTCTCCTTGAAGACCTTTCTTTAAGATGTGCCTGTAAAGAGAACACCAATCTTTTCCCCTCAGTCTGAGTACTGCTTGTCTATTGGGAAACAGTCCTAAGCACTTCAAGCTAGTGTTAATGAGCCCGATCCTAGCACCTAGGTCTGTGACCCAGGGCAGCCCTTTAACCGTCTGCACCTCAGTTTCCTCATATGAAAATGGGATGGTTTTGCTGACCTTGAATACTTTGACAACTACATGCCTAAACACACAAATGCTGCCATTTATTGGGTAGTTTTTAATAATCTAACCATTTTATGTGTGTTTCTTATGCCCTTCTACAGGTGAGAAAACTGAGATTCAGACAGGTTACATGACTTGCTAATAACTGGCAGAGCACAACCCAAGCTATTTGACTTCATAGCCCATGTGCCTAAACACTCTGCTACCGTGCCCAAAGGCTAGATACTTAATAAATGCCCCTTTTTTCTCTGCAAACACACTATCAGAGAAAAGGAAACGTCTGTATAGCTGCCTGAGAATTATGCATAGGAGGCTGCATGCTTATAAGCAGGGCCCAGCTCCCTGCTCAGCTCTGACTAGAAACACTTACATACTTGTTACATGACTGAAAGAATTTAAACTTATACATTATCCATATTTCTTCATAATCCATCAGCCTCTGCTTTTGAGGACTCACCTTTACATCCCTGTTAGTGACATTTATCTGAATGCCTTTTCATCAGCCATCAAGCCATTCGTTGTTGTTATTTTATCCGACACTGGATTTTGCCAGCCATCAGAGAGCCCTGCATGGTCCCCTGAGTCATTTGTCTCCGAGGCTATTTTTAACTTCCCCTCTGTGACGTCTCAGATAGTATTATGGGACATAGAGGTGCTAAGCTGCTTAGCCACTTTTCAACACCACATCCTGGGAGGCCCTCTGTTATAACATGAAAATTGTGTTGAAATCGAGGCTCGGAAACTAAATGATGCAAATTCCCTCAGAAAGGTCCTTTAATCTGGATTTGAGGATGATAAACGTGTCCTGGTTGAGAAGCCAGCAGAGGAAGATGCTAGATCCTTAAAGCTTCTGGTGACAGGGAAACTCTCCCCTTTTGAGGGTGCTTGAGTGACTTTGAGGGCCAAGTGTTAAAAACATAGCATGGAATATATCATTCAAAGCTAGAAAATGGTAGTGGTTATCTGTAAGAGGTGGCATTACAAGCAATTTTTAATTTCATTATATATATTTTTTTCATTTTCCAGATGTTCTACAATGGAAGTATTATTTTATAATTTTTATAAGAAACTATAATTAGAAAAAGAGGTCATTTTAAAAAAACAATACACTTCCAGTCCTTAAATAACTTGTAACAGGAAATCATTGACATATTCCAAATTACGGAATCACATGAAAGCATAATAATCAGTTTGGACTTAGTGTCTTCAATCCAGACACTTATTTTCTATTTCTCTTCCCAACCTTTCTCCAGTGCTGGCTTCCCCATCTCAGTAAATAGCTCATTCAACCAGTTGTTCAGGTCAGATTCCTTCAGATTATCCTTGACTTCTGCTCTTACCATTTATATTGAGTAATACTTCAGCAAATCACGGTATTTTTGGAAGATGTCCGTATAACTTCTTCTTTCCACCATAACCTCACTGGCCTAATCCAGCATCATTTCCTGCCTAGAATATTGCAATCATCTCCTAATTGGTAATCTTGCACCTCTGCCAACTTACTCGTCACATGTCACATGGCAGAAAGAGAGATCCTTTTTAAATGTTAAAGGCCAATGTCCCTTCTCTGGCAAACCACTTGAAGGGCTTCTCACTCACTTGGAATAAAATTCACACGTTAAATGTGCTTCAAGAGCATGATGTTTGCCAGGGCTACAGTGGCTGAATTGTGAGATACACCATAATCTACTTAATTTTCTGCCAATTGCTGGACTCCCCCACTCCCATTTCTTGATAGTGTGCCAGGATGAACACACACGTTGGCCCTTTTCTACGTCTCTGATTTATCTAGGATGGATTCTTAGAGATGGAATTAACTTCACCAGGGAAGAAGAGAAGTCGGATCATGTTGCCAGTTAAATTTCATCAAAGTCTATCCTAGTTCGGATTTCCACCAAATATGTCTGAGAGTGTTTGTAAAACCATATCCTCAACAGCAGTGAATTTTACAAATTTGTCCTGTATTCATTAAATCAAAGACATTATACTGTATATAATTTTTAAAACTTGCATTTATTTTGTTTCAAGTGGCTCATATACCTTGTTTTCAAATCCTCACTGGGAATTTGTGGATTGTTCATTGATGTACTCTGCTTACATTTCTCCAGTGGTGTCAGTTGATTTCTGAACTGTCCTCATCAGTGAATCTCCAGCACATTTTCGGTGCTTCCTGCAGACATGTACTTGTGCAAGGCATGGTTGGTAGGAGGCAGTGCGGTGTTTGTATTTAGGTACACGGTGTCTGGAATCAGAGTGATAGCTTATATCTACAGCTCTGCTGAAACCAAGTGGGCAAACCTGGCCGGAGAAGGCATTATCTAAAATTTTGTTTCCACACTGGGGTAAAATGAGTCTAGAAGAAATATCTGGCTAGGTCCCAGAGCCAGAGTCCACAAACTCTTCTGCAAAGGACCAGAGCTAATAAGCATTATTGGCTTTGTAGGCCACACACTGTCCCAGCTCCTCAGCTGTGCCCTTGTAGCACAAGAGCAGCCTTAGTACGTAAATGAAAGAATGTGGCTGTGTTCCAATGAACTTTAAAATGTGAATTTCATATCATTTTCCCATGTTGCAAAATATTCATATTTTTTAAAATTTTTTTCAAGTACTTATTAATGTAAAAGCCATCCTGGGCTCACTGGCAGGATTTGGCCCATGGGCTGCAACCTACCGACCTCCCTCCTAATGTCTTGGTGAGATGGAGAGAGAGAAGGTAGTTGTAAGTAACTTGGCCATGACTTGGCATGGACTAAGTAACTAATATATTTAATTTTAGTTATTTACATTTAATTGAATATTAATAATAACTGATATTATGCTTGTTACACTAATGCAATTTTGTAATATGTTATCAGAGTTGTCATTTTTAAAATGAGGACTAATTCTCTTCTTTCATAATTGCTGGAGCGTGACTAACAATGTAGTGTGTGTGGACATTCTTGGTACATCAGAGGCATTTTATGTTTTTGTTTCTCTTGCCCCGTGAAAATGGGGATACTATGCCTCATACCTCATTCTCCACTGCTCCCTACCTGCATTCTGTACTCCACTTGCACTGAAACACTTTAGTTCCCTGAACATACCATGCCCTCTTTCCATTTGTAAATTCTTAACAGATTCTAAATCTTAATTCTCTAAGTATGGCCCAACCTGTTTCCTCTTAGTACAGATCCCTAGGACCTAAAAGTCTTTACACATCCAGCATTATATTATCCAATCCGAAGTTTCCTTCTTTTTAAATGATTTACCCCATAGAAGCACACCCAAATTTTCTGAACTTGCCCTTGAATGATTTTGAAAACCCCGTCCCCAAACATAACGCTGTTAACACCATAGCAAGTTGCTGGTTGCTTTGGAATTCAAATCCCTGGTCCCGTGATAGTTGGCCTATAAAAGGAAAGTGGAAGGACATTGTTTATTCTTTAATTAAAGCCGTAGCAACCACAGCTGTTGACAGTCTGATTTCAGCTCCTCTGTGGAGGGGAAGTGGAGCTCCAGGACCTTCTGAGTTGGGTGCCCTGCTGTGTCCAGTAGTGTCAGACACAGATTGCTGCCCCCCACCTGGGTCCTTCAGCCAGAGGTCCTTCTTGGAGATCAGCATGTTGTGATGGAAAAAGCAAGGCTTTTGGAGAGAGGCTGACCCAGGTGCTCAGCCAGCCTCACCACTTTTTATCTGTGTAACTTCAATCGAATATATTCAAATTTTTGAACGTCTATTTCTTCATCCGCAAAACGGTGATAAAAGTGTCTACCAGGCAAGAATGTGGCGGAGAGGAATGAGGCTGACTTTAATGTGTCTGGCACACAATAGGTACTCAAGCCCAGTAGCTGCCAACCACTACTGTTTCAGCCAAAGCTGGCTTTGCTTTGAGTAAGTGGATGTGGGTTGCCATATAATATGCAATGACCTGGGACAGTATACCTAGTTCTCCCGATCCAGAAATTCCAATCATTAGAATAAAGAACAGAGGCATTTTCTAGTGCAAAGGTCAGCAACATTTTTTTCTATAAGGGCCTAAGAGTACACACTTTAGTCTTGACGGGCACTATGATCTCTCTTGTGACTACTGAGCCATGTCCCTGTATTGGGAAACAGCCATAGACAGCACCGAGTGTGCATGGCTGTGCTGCAGTGAAACTGTGTGACAAAGACAGATGGCGACTGGATTTGGCCATAGCCCACCGACCTCTGGTCTCGTTCAAAGTCTTGAATTCAGTGGGAATAGAAGAGTGTTCACATCTCATGTCTTTTGTTGGCCACATGGGTGATCTTGAGCACATCTAACCTCAATTTTCTCATCCAAAAATGAGCTTATATTTGTTGCTATTCTCTTTATGACTCCCAAACTGACCGTGGCTCTTCTGCTCCCCTCACCCACACCTGGCTTGCTCTGCTGCTGGGGATCATCCACAGTAAATGGCAATGCAGCCTTCCCCATTACATACGTCATAACCCTAACGTCACCCTTGACCTCTCACCCTTCCTCTGTTCCTCTCTCTGGGTTGGCCACCTCCATTCCACTTTCCTTGCTGCCACTTTGGACCTCACTGCCTTGGATCATCTCACTACCTCCTCCTGGTCTTCCTGCCTCAGTCATGCCCTCCTCCAACCTGTTCTCCACACACCAAGTGTGGCAGTGTCTCTAAAATCAAAACTCGACCTGGTACTCCTTGCTTAAGACTCTTCAGAGGCTCCAGATTGTCCCCAGGATGAAGTCTGAGTGCCCAGATGTGACTCTCCAGGCCCTGTGTTCTCTCCAGCTTCATCCGTGTTGTCCCTGACATGCCTTTTGACCAATAGTTCCAGAATCACAACATGCTCTCAGCCCTCTTCCTGGGACACACCTATTCCTACCTTTTCCTGCTTCTCCTGGATGAAGTCTCAGTGTGGAATTTCATCTGAGAAACTGTATCTGCTGCTTTTTCCCTCTAAGGCTGGATGGAGTTTTCCTCATCTTGATCTCTTGACACTCCACCTTTCTTGACGACAACAGTCATCACCATGCATTATCCGTGAGTTCCTTGCAGCCATCTACTGCTATATTCTCCATGTGCCCTGCATGGTAGCCATCTCCTGTGGTTCCTGGGGACAGAAATTCAGTAGGGTGGGCAGAACCAACCACTGAGGTTCGGACAGAGGCTCTTGCCCTCTGCCATCCCATGGTATCTTCCCCACTTTTGCACTTACACACCTAGCGGACTCTGCTTTGAAGTGCACCTGGGATTTGTTTGACTCGTATGGTAAAACAGACACAGAGACGACTGTTAAGAAAGAATTTTGTACTCACAGGTACCTAGAAGCAGGGAGCGTGCCAGGCCAATCGGGGCCAGGTGGGGAAGCACCAGGGCTGGTTGGAAGGTGGACAGAGCAACATACGCGAGAGCTTTTATTGTGGTTTCGGTGGGAACGAATGGGTGAGGCAGGTTTAGGATTGGCTAACTGAATGATTTCAGTAGGCTCTGGAGCATAAATGTTGTTCCTAATCACATGGTACCTGGCTTTTCGAGGATAGAGGAATAGTGGCTTGGTTTGTGAGAGCCCCATAAGGAGGTAGTTGGGGATATGGGATTGGGATAGGTTGGTTTGCATCTGAAAGTTGCAATCCAGGGTGAGTTAGTTGCCCTTTTTAGGAATTAGCTAACCCTGAGAGGGGCAGTCTCTTCCAATGCCAGCAAGGCCCCAAGATGATAAAGCATCAGAATAAGAAGACATGCTTAATACACCTGTGCTTATCTCACACCTGAGCTCAGATCACTTCCTTAGGCTAGATTAGGAATCACACATAGCACACTATACCTTTTTAATCACATGACTGATGTAACTATAGAGTTCTTAGAATCAACATTTGTATCCCACAAACCTTTGCACTGTAAGCTCAACTGGACAGAGACATGAGACATATTTACCTGCATTGTGTTCCCAGCTTGGTACGAGGTAGGCACTCAATAAAGAGATGCCTAATCTTGGAGGCTCCGTCTCTCATTGGCAAAATGGAGTTAACAATAATATCTACCTGACAGATCAGGAATGGAAAATGCTCAGCACGGCTGTGACATGTAGTTGGTGCCAAATTAATGGCCCCTGGTGTCATGAAAGCTCATGAACAGCTATAGTCACTTTCCATGGGGAATTTGGATTAGTGCATGAGTGTGCAGCAGCAAGTGTGTGTACACTCACATACTTGCCTGCGTGTGCACACATGCACAGGGGCTCCATCCATGTGCCCAATGGCTTCTGTTTGTGCCTACACATCCCACCTTCAGGAAAGCTTCCCCTGAAGAATAAAGAGCATCGGGCTTGGCCCTGGATACACCTGGGGATGCTGGAGTATGTTGAGAGAGACAAACTGAGGCTTCCGTCTGCATTGTGTTTTCTGCTCTTCACTCACCCAGCTGGGCTTTGACTTTCTTGATGTTCTCGTAGTTCCTCTTTGACAAATAGCCATCCTCGTGCTTTCCAAAAGCCCCAGGGAGAGAGTTGGACCATGTTCGTTAAAACATCTTGAGTTGGAGCACCATCTGGCAACCTGTGTAGGCTCATTGTGACTCTGTTGCCCCCATCTCACTACCTTTGTCACAGTGGGTGCCTGCCTTTACTTCCTGGGGACAAATGCCTCCCGGCCACAGCTCTCTTAATGAAATAAAACTGACCACAGCACTTCCCTGTTTAAAACCTTCAATTCTTGTTTAAAAACCTGTGTCTCCAGGCTACAGTCCTAGTCCTCAGTCTGAAACAGCCTCTTATTTATTGAGCAAACAGTTCTCAAGCACCTGTTGGGTGAAGAAAACAGGTGCGATCCCTACCCTTGCAGAGCTTGCAGTCCAGTGGAGGGAGGTAGCAATGTCAAATAAATATGCAAATATGTACTTACTTATATATTACCTGTTACACAGTAAGTGCTGGAAGAAAAATGAGTAGAGTGAAAGGAGAGTGATAGGGTAGGGAAGGTGGCTGTGGTTTGGGTCCCTTTACCATGTAAGTCCAGCTTCCTGTCCACTTTCCACCACTTTTTACCCTTTTCACCCCAACCCACTTATACCCCGGCCTTACCAACCTTTTCAGCCTCCCCTAATTGTGTCAGAATTAGGTAGAATGGCTCTCCTTAGGCTTACTCTTAACCATAAAATGCAGATCGTAGCACCTACATCCCAGGATTTTTGTGCATGACAAATGGGGTGAAGCATGGACTCCCCTTAGGATGAGGCTTGCCCTGTGGTTTGCACACAGTATACGTGTTCTCCTAGTGCATGCGCTGCGCCTGGCATCCTCTTGTCTCCTTTTCTACCTCCTTTAGTAACACCTCCCTCACTCTCAGGGAGCTGTTCCCTCCTAGGACCCTTCTAAACATCCTTTTACTGTTTTCCTGGCCACACTCACCTCTGTGAGTTGTCACTCATGGTGGATGCCCGAGTCCCTGGAGGCCAGAGACTGTCTTACTCAGCTGTGATTCCCCAGCTCTTAGCAGAGTCTGGTCCACATGTGGTCAGGGCTCTGTCAAAGCGCACTGGGTGAATGAATGAAGGAAAGTGTGACGTGTATGCTGTGTGCTGCCCATCATTCACCAGCCTGTGAGTCAGGTTTCTGGAAACCGAGAGGAATAGACGCACACAGATGGTACTTTCAGGGAGAGAGGCTTATTGAAGGGTGACCCAGGACTGTGTTATCTTTGGTCCTGCAGTGACTCTGGATCCCAGGGAGACATGCAGCATGTTTCCTGGAGAAGTGGAACAGCAGCTCAGCATCCTTCCGAGATGGCAAGGTGTACCAGGTGCACTCTGCTAACCTCACTTCCGTCTGGTCATTTGAAAGAGAAACTGTGAGTCCCCGGTTCGAGGGTCTTAGCACCATGTAGGCATCTTAGTGGTTGAGAGCCCTGGCTCTGAAATTAGGCCACTGGGGTTACATTCCCAGTCTACTGATTACTAGTCATACAATATCTGGCAAGTTACTTGAATGTTCTCTGCTTCAGTTTCCCTGGTTATAAAATGGGTATCCCTTGCTCAACATGCACAGGTTGCTGTGGGAACCATATGTGAGCAGATACATGAAAAATTACCTTCAGTGCTTGGCATCGAAGAGTTGTTCAATGCAGGTGAATTGAGATAATATGAAGGAAGAGTTTCAAAAAGGCTAAGAGGTGGTCATTATTTCCAGAAGATAGGGAGAATAAGGCGATGTAGCAACACTCCTGGGGCATTTAGATGGTCCCTTGCAGTTCTATAGAGAGTGAATTCAGTGAAGTGGTGGGGGATGAACAATATCCCAGAGACGCAAAGCAATTTGCTGAAGATCACCAACGCGGTAATGATGGCGGGTGGAGCTCAGGTGGGAAGCAAGCTCTCCTACTTCAAGTTCATTTTCTCCCCTATTAAGCTTCTGCAATAAACACGATTCCTGCCTGTTTCCCTTCATATTCTCTGGCTATTGTTTGTGTTCCCTTATTCCTTCCTGTCCCCTTAAAGCCTACATTTGCTAAGGCTTAGTTCTTCGTGTTCATTCTTTCCTTTCTTCTTCATAAATTTCACACATAATCTTGGTTTTTATTTCTGCTCTGACCCCTCTATGTAAAATGGCCTGCCTCCCCCCGCACCCAATCTTGTTATTCTGATTTATTTTTCTAAATAACAGTTATCTCGCCATCACATAGGACACAGTATACTCATTCATTTTCTGCTCTTTGTCTTCTCCCACTAGAATGTAAGTTTCATGAGAGCAGGTTGTTTTGGTTTTGTTTACTGCTGTATCCCCAGAACCGAAAATGGAAACTGACATTATGGACAAATGAGTCAATGAGCTTCATATTCGCAGCACCTCTATGAAGTTGATTTTGTTAGTATCCCCACTTTACAGGTGATAAGAGTGAAAGTCAGGGGGTGTTTGTTTCCATTTTTGTTTGTAGTTACTTTGCTCCCGATGTCACAAAACAGAAGAGGCCGAGGCATGACCTGAGCCCACGCTCCGGTCCCCTGCTGTCCAAAGCAGCCACATCCAGAGGAGGAAACGAATCAATTCGGAGGCAGCCCTAGTTGACTCAGCACTCCTGTTTATGCTCACAGTGTCCATAAAAATGTTATTTTAGTCCTGACACTGATGCTTATGAATAAAATTTAGTCCCCATTCAAAAGCACATTAGCTGAGGCCATTTGGCGGCCTGTTAACGGCATTAATTTTTATGGAGAAGAATACACTGGCAAGGAGCACCTTTTCAGCCTTCAGACAGAACAAGCTTCTCAAAGGGAGGCCTGGTGGTGCCCGACTCTGATCATAAGACATTCCATCCTGTGACTGCAGCTTTACTTATGGGACCCAGGATGTAATTTTCCAACGGCTGTTTGTTTTGCCACCGTGCTACATCTCAGGCTTGGCAATTACATTTCATTAACAGGGAAACATAAGCCATAAATCGTTGATCAGAAACAGGTTGTTAATTGGTCTGGTTAGAGCGTCCACCGGCTGGCAGGTCATGGACCACAAATTGATGGATGCCTGGGCTCACGACTTGCCCAGGTAGCCCATTACAGCAATCCTGCTAATAATTTTCATGAATATTTATGGAGCTAGTTTTCGCCGTGTCTGTAAGCACTTTATCCTCATGGCAACCTTAACAGGACTATTCCCATATTACAGATGAGGAGATTGAATTCCAGCATGGTGAAGTGGCTGGCCGAAGTGCACACGACTTGAAAGTGGCAGAAATGGGATCCAGTGGAGCTTGTGTTCTTAACGGCCACGTGCACTCCTCCTTCCTGAACCTCACCACGGGGGTAAAAGGGAACAATGTCGGAGCCAGTGGCCGAATGTCTGACTTGGCCACTGCCCTGGTGGCAGCGCCATTCTGTGGCTTCCTACTGGCACCTTGAGGAGGTTGTGGGAGAAACTTAGAATCTGCAAGATTGAATTTTAACCTGTGCCTCCAAACAGCTGAAGTTGACCGGCATGGCCAGGCTGCCAGCTAATTCTTCTGCCTCTGCCTGCATGCCTGTCGTCCATGAGCAGAGAGGTGGCAGCTGGGCCTGCTCACATCCTATTAACCTTGTCTGTTGGAATGACACCTGGCTGTGCTGAAGCCTTGGTTCCTGTAATTAGGAATGTAAACAACTCTGCTTCCTCCCATCAGTGCTGGCTCTGTGCCTGGCTCTGGCTCCCCCTCCCTCCGGGCTGTGCCCCCTGGAACAGATGCCCTCCCCCAAACCGAGGCCAGGCGGAACTGTGGATGCCTTTTAGTCTTGAGTTGAACGGTTGTTTGTTGATCCCCTACTCTGAGCCAGAGGTTTTCTACTGCATAACCTCATTTAAATTCATGGGGTCCTCCCTGGGTGGTTCATTCCCGTTTTATGGATAAGAACACGGGCCTTTGGAGAGATTAAATACATAATCGAAGGTGACATAGCTAAGTTATCTTTGGGACAGTTTTTGTTTTCTTTTGTTTTTATTGTTATAAGGTAAACTGAGGCATGATCCAATTCAACCGAGTTTATTTGAGCAAATAGTTATTCAAGAAGTGAATCCAAAAGTGATTCTAGGGCTCCATTGAGGGAACACAAAGGAAGACTTTTATAGGGTGAACATAGAAGTAGAACAAAATATTTGACTGGTTGCAGTTAAGCAGTTGTTTTATTTGATCTGTCCTGCTGGGAAGTCTGTAGTTATACAACTATAAGTTAGTTGGTGGCTTCTGATTAGCCGGCCTTAATTTCATTTTTCTTGAATATAGGCATTTATGAGAAATAGCTCGTTAGGTTTTGTGTTATGTATTTGCAAATCAAACAAAGTTAAGATCACTTATGAGGCCTAACTGGCTTTGTCTGCTCAGGGATTCTTCAGGCCTGTTCCCCATTTTACTTCATTTATTCTAATAACCCTAAGTCCATAGTTTACATTAGGGTTCACTCTTGGTGTTTGTATACTCTATGGTTTTGACAAGTAAGAATGACATGTACCCACCATTGCAGCATCATGACCTAAAACAGTGTTCTGCCTGCTCATCCTTGCCTACCCTCCAACCCCTGGCAACTACTGATCTTTTCTGCTCTGGCTTCATTGTGTTGCCTTTTCCAGAATGTTATTGGTTTGCATCATGCAGCGTATAGCATTTTCAGATTGGATCCATTCACTTAGTAATATGCACTTATATTCCCTCCATGTCTTTTTATGGCTTGGTAGCTCATTTCTTTTTGCACTGAATAATATCCCATTGCCTGGATACACCACAGCTTATCTACTCACCTACTGGAGGACATCCCGGTTGCTTCTAAGTTTAGGCTATTTGAATAAAGCTGCTGTAAACATTGGTTTGTGAGTTTTTGTGTGGATATAAGTTTTCAGCCCTTTTGGATAAACAACAAAGAGCACAATTGCTGGATTATATGGTAAAAGGTATGTTTAGCTTTGTAGGAAACTGCCAAACGGTCTTCCAAAGTGGCTGTACCATTTTGCATTCTGACCAGCAACCAGTGAGAGTTCCTGTTGCTCTATATCCTCGCCAGCTTTTAGCATTATCAGTGTTTTGGATTTTGTCTGTTCTAACCAGCTTTTGAACCTAAGTGTTCAGCTCAATGAGCTTCTAGGGGGATAACAATGCATACCCAAAGGAATCAGTGTGAAGATTAAATGACATCGTGCATGTATTATGACAGTGGTGATATCTAATGTTTGGCATGTGCCAGGCACTCTGCTGAGTGACTGGAGTGGATGTAGTCTTCATAGTAACCCATGATTCAGGTGCAATTATTATCTCCATTTTGCAGATAAAGAAACAGCAGATCAGAGTGAGTAAGTGCTGTGCCCAAGCCTATGTAGGTTGTGGCACAACTAGATTCAACCCCAAACCTGCCTGATTTTTTCTGGCAGGGAGGGAACTTGAATGCATATGACTAAGTGAACGACTCCAATCTGAAAATACTGTACACTGGATGATTCCAAGTACCAGTGCCCTTAACACTGCGCTACACATTGCCCCATCTATATATAATAAATGCTCAATAAAATATGTTCTTCTGCCCCAGGCACACAGAGGCCAGTTTCCATTCATTTCAGGAAAGACATCCATTATGATGCCAGGGCCTCTATAAAATGGTTTGACTCTTTTCCTATCACCCTGGTGACTGTTGTGATCCTCCTTGTAGCTTTTGTTGTAAAACCCTGCAGTCAGCTTACCCCCTACCTCAACAGAGCCCTGATCCCATGCTTTTGGAGAAGGCAGAAAGCGAGAGTATCATCCTCCTCATTAGGGCCTCAGCATGCTCTCCGAGTTCTCCTATCATCAATAACATTGATACCAACTAATTTAAACCCACTGAACCAGGGAACTTGGGCTGCAGATGTGTTTATGAGCAGGATACTAAGTAGATATTTCAACTAAGTGGAACATTTCTTGCTTCAATTAATGCAAAAGGTAGAAACTCAAAGGAAATATTAGGAGCATTAAGTTTTATATTGGTACCATTTATTATATATGATATTTAACGCTTTTAATCACTTTATTTTTGTGTTGACAGCTACTGAGAGAAAAAGAGCTTCCCATAGAGACTGTGACCCAGGAATTTCTGTCAAACTGAGATAGATTATCATTAACCCCTAAGTTGTCCTGAGGAACTCGTGAGGATTTTATTAGCATTATTAATGGCAGTCAGGGAGATCAAGTTAGTGATTAGCAAAGAATGACTCCAATTTTTTTGGAAAGCATGAGTGAAGTAAAAAGGAATTATTAATGACAGTTATGGCGCACCCACTGGGTGCCGGGAATGTGCTGGACTATTTATATAAAGAATTACACCTCCGGGCAATTCCAGGAAGCTGGCTACAACTAAGTCCAGTGTATAGAGGAGAAAATGGAAAGGTTTATAAAGTGCCTACCACGTACAGTATACTAAGACCTGGGGATGTGACGATGAAAACTCCAGCACATTCCCTGACCCTGTGGAGTTTTTAGTCTGGTCAGGGAACTAGATATTTATTACTATCTTTTGATTATGATTATATAATAACAGTGAGATAAGTGCTAGGACAATGGAGGAATGAGAGTGATTTGGAAACTTGAAAAGGTGAAATTAATGTAGACCTTGGGGCGTGAAGTCAAGGAGGACTTCCTGGAGGAATTGATGTCTAATCAGAGACATGGATGATGGTCGGGAGTTATCCAGGTAAATGGGGGAAGTGGAAGAGTACTTCAGGTAGAGGAAACAGAATATATCAAGGCATAGAGGTAGAGAGAAGCCACCAACTTCCTGAGGTTAGTGTGTCTAATATGTGACAAAGCTAATATCTGAATCCAAGTTTATCTGACTCTGTTGAAACCCAACACAAAAGGGAATGTTGAATCTTCTTCCACACATAATCAAAATATCCAGTCTTCAAAGGAAACATCCAAGTGGTTTGAGGTCTTCTGGGAGGGCCCAGTTATACCTGTCATTGTCTGACAGTGACACCCGTGGCCCCATGGTGGAGTCAGCACCTTGGTGACACATTGAGACTAGCAGTGAAAAGCATGGTTGGCTTCCTCCACGGAGTCCCACAACAGGGGTATGAGGCTTCAAACTGATGTCTCACTTTGTAAATTTGAGGGTATGAGGAACAGAAACACAAGCCACACTGGCTCCAGCGCTTGCGTGGGATGGGGATCATTTTGCTTCAGGTTTGGCTTGATTGAGGGTGAAGTGATGCCACCAAGACGTGGTCGTTCCTTCTGCTTTGTGCAGCTCTGCTTTGCACCGTGTGCGGCCCCGTCTCAGGCAAGGGCACCCCTTTGTGGTGGACAGAGAACCACCACTAATGAGGTATTGCCTACTGTCAGTTTAGGTCCAGATGGAGGGATGTGGGATGGGGCCAAGAACCCCAGTGTCTGTGAGCTCATCCAGGATTCTGGCTCTCATTGGCCCTGGAACCAGTCATTGTTGTTGTGGAATGCGATGAGCTGATTGGCTGAGGTCTGGGTTATACACTCCACCCAGAGCTGGGGAGGAGGCGTCATTCAGGCTTTATGGGCTGAGAGTGTAGGAAGAGTGGCTTCCCAAAGAGAAACGGGACTATCACTGAAATGATGCAGGGTGGATCCAGGGCTCCATCCAGCCTTTATTTCAACCCCAATGACATCTGTTCTGTCTTGAAATTCCAGTGACGTTCAGAGCAAGCACCAGCCTTTGGGGTAGGGGAGGCAACTGGGGGTATCTCTGGCTGTTTTAGAGGCAGTGTAGCGGAAAGCTGCTACGCTTTGGAAGCCAAAAGACTGAAATTCCCATCCAAGCTCCACTTTTACCTGCTGTGAGAACTGGGGCTCATCATTTAACCATTCTGGGACTCAGCCTCCCTGTTTGTAAAGTGGAAGTGTTAATACCAAGCTCACAGTGTTGTCGTTAGGATCCAGTGAGATACCAGATATAAAATACCTGGCATCTGGCACATACTATGCACTCAGTGCATGTCAGGTACTGGTTGCTGACTGGCACCCTGGAATCCCTCTTGTCTTAGCTTCACTAAGGCTGCTATAACAAAATTCCATAAACTGGGTGGCTTAAACAATGGGCATTTATTTCTCATAGTTCTAGAGCCTGGGAAACCCAAGATCAAGGTGCTGGCAGATTCGGTTCTTGGCGAGGGCCCATCTTCATGGCTTGCAGATTGTCTCCATCTTACTGTGTGCTTATGTGATTTATATGATCACTTCTTTGCATGTACGTGCGCGTGTGTGTGTTTGTGTATGTGTGTGTGCTGTCTTTCTCTTTATCTCTCTTCTTATAAGCACTAATCCCATCATGAGTAGTCCAAACTTAATGACCTAATCTAAACTTATTACCTCCCAAAGGCCCCACCTCCAGATACCATCACACTAGGGGTGGGGGCTTCAATGTATGAATTTGGAGAAGACACACAAATTCCATCCATAACACCTCCATTCCTCTGAGTACATAATTTTATTTAACTCTCTCAACTTTAATGTTTCCCTTTATTATCTTATCACACTTTGTATTTTACTCTATATAGTCTTCTTTGGTGTTTTTAATCCTTTAGATTTATTTTTTTATTCATATTATAACTTATTTATTCTCTTCATTTTCTCATTTTATCTTATTTATATTAGCCACATATATTACCATGTCATACAATATTATAAAGAACATAATATACACAGTTCATATGAGTCACCATTTTTATCTTTTCAATACTGCCTTCTGGCTAATTTCTACTATTGGTAAATGCAATTAACTTGATCCTACTCATTTATTTTTAACCAATATTCATTTCTTTAAATATGTTGTTTGTTTTTAATGCTGAGTTTAAAGACTCACTCACCATTATGTATTGTTCATAATGACACTGGAAATCTAAACTGTACCCAAATACCTCAGCAATATTCAATAAGAGTACATCATAGTACTTTGCAATTAAAGAATGAATAAAATTACTTTAACAGCCAAGATCTCATTTTTATTTCCCTCAAGCTTTTCCTTCTCCCAAGAGGAAGAGAGAGAAGGCTCAGAGAACTAGATCCTCTTTCTCGAAGTCACACAGCTAAATGGTGAAACCAGGATTATCTTTCTGCCCTTTTGATTCCGAGTCATTGATCTTTCTACTTCAGCATGTTCTTTCCACCGAATACCATCTACCTATGGAATACAGCCAAATCCTTGGGAGCTAGACTTCATTGTTTGCTGGGTTTTGTTTTTTTTTTTAACAATTTAAATCTCATTCCATCAATGTTCCCAGCATGTTTTTCGCTAATCCCATTTATCAGTGACAGTGTAGAGTTCATAGCAGTCTGAGAATGTGTCAGGAATCACAGCAGATTCTTTGGTGGGTTGTACTGCTCCACGAGCCGATACATGGTGCTTTTCCAGAAAGCATGGCCTTCGTCTTGGCTCTGTCACTTCTTAGCTCTGTGATTCAATTAATCAAGATATTTTCTGTGCAGGGAACAGCAGCCCAAGGTAAAGTGATTTAAGTAAAGAGGAAAATTTATTGGTCCATGTGGCTGCAAAGTCCAAAGGTAGCATTTGCTTCAGGTATGGCTGGATCCAGAAACTCAAACTATATAATCAAGACTCCATCTCTTACCTCAGCTCTGAGTTATGCTTTTATCTATTCTGCTGAATTCTCAGGTTGGCTCTATTCACAGGGAAGCTTCTGGCAGCTCTAGGCTTAGTTGACCAGCACAGCTACCCAAGTGGAAAGAACTTTTTTTAATCAACAATTCCAATGGAAATTTAAAATTGACTCTAATGGGAGCACCCAGGGTTTCATGCTGTCCCTGAACCAATCACTGTGGCCAGGGGGTAACAGAATGACTGGTTATGCCTCAGCCATGGGCTCAACTCTGGATGTGCAAGGACTGAGAGTATGGGTGGAGTGGTTTCCCAAGGAGAAATCAGAGTGCTGAAGAGAGAGAACAAGCAGGAAAGTACATTGGTATACCTACCACAGTGACCTTGAGCAAGTTATTTAACTTTGTGGAGACATAATTTCCTCATTTATAAGACAGAAACAATAACACACATGTACTCTGGTTGTCTTTTAGATGAGAGACATAAAACACTTTGCACATAGTAGGTGAACAATAAATGAGTTCTCTTTACTATCTCCAGTGCTTTCCCTTCCATTTCCCCAGACTCTAAGCAGGGCTGTGTATTGGAACAGGGACTGTGTGTCACCTTACTAAGAAGTATATTTGCTTTAGTTGATTTGTTCTTCCTTGTAAAAAATGGCAGCATTTGTAGATAAGATGGACCAGGAGATAATCAGTATAAATAATGATACAGGAAATTTTTTTCTTGGCTGAGAATGAGCAAAGAAATGTGATGAGAGACCAGATAAGATTTGGGACCAAAACACCTTCTAATTGTTGATCATAGCAATTCTCTGCAGGCATTGGTGGTGACAGCACTATGCCTGATACCTTCCTAGATTTTAAGAAGAATCCTCCATTAGTTATGTGATTATTCCTTCTCCACCAGAGCATCAGGGTAAGACTGAGGACAATTTAGATGGCTAGGGGAGAGTTTTATAGCTTCTAGGTACTTTGTATGCTTTAAATATCTAGAAAAAATGCATATCATTTGAAATTATAACCCAGGACTTTTAACTATCTCATTTTTCTTTTACATTTATGTTTCTAATCCAGCTAAAATTTAATGGATAGTATAAGCTAATAGACTCCATTTTATTTTTTTTGCCATATGGGAAGCAATTGTGCTAGTATTATTTATTAAATAAAACTGAGCGTTAGTTACCAGCATTTGTATTATATATACAATTGTCATATATAATGCAATTTGTCTCAAAGTTAATTTTCCCTCTCTGATCTTTTTATTCACTTGTGTCAATACCCACTGTTTTATAGTGATTTCATAGTATGTTTTAATATCTGCCAAGGCAAATTATTCCTCACTATTCTTCTTTATTCATATATTTTATTATTTGGGGAATTTTTTTTCCATATTAAAATTAACATTGTTTCAAAAAATTTACAAAAAATTTGGTTCCTAATTAAAATTACATTGAATTAATATGATAACATTAAGATTATTGATATTTAATCCATTAAATTATCCCATTCATGGATATAATAGGTCTTGCCACATACTGATATCTTGATTGATATTCTTAACACAATTTTAAATTCCATGAAATTTAATTTTATCTAAATTCCATATCTTTTGAGTTTAATGCATTTCCAAGTATTTTTAGCTATGATCATGTTTTATTCTTTTTTCTAGATCCTCAAGTTAAATATAATTTATTATTTTCCTTTGTGTAATTTAAAATCCATAATGTTTAGAACTGTGAATTTTCCTCTGAGAACTACTTTAGACACATCCCAGGGGTTCTCAAAAATGCACATTGTACATTCTGTTGAAAATAAAATTTTAAATAGTTATCTGTATATCTGTTTTTTTCTGTTAGATCATTCATGAGCAAGGATGAACAGTTTCTATGTACAGCAATATGTGAGTACACAGAATCTAAGAACTATTGATCTCTTCTGTAGATAAATGTGCACGTGTTGAAAAGCAAGTGTCTGCATTATTGCCCAATCTGCTGTCTTGCTGGGATTTCAGCAACACAGATCAGTGTAAAAAAGATGAAAGTTAGGCTCTTACAGTTTGTGAGACATAGACACCTCATTGTAGCTTAAGTAACATGAGAATTTACCAGCTCATGCAACTAAGAAGTTCTGGTTAATGAAGTCCTCAGGCACGGCCAGAATAAGATGTTGAAATGATGTTCTCACCTGTCTCTTCCTCTCTTTCTCTGTCTCACTCACACACTTCAACCTGTAGCTACGTTTCCCTTCATTCTCAGAAGGATTTCTTTACATTGTGATAAGATACCCTTCTTCCCCCACAGGTCCAAACATACGTGTTCCTCGTAATTAACAGAACTCAAAGGAAAGGGATATATCCTGAAAGGTCCAGAGAAAATCCAGGCTGGCCTACTTTGGGATTGTGTCCACCCTTGATTGCATTTTTGTGACTAAGGAGGGGAAGGACTTAGATTGGCCAGCCCTGGTCCTTAACAGTATACCTGGAAACAGAGAAATAGGATCTGTCCTATGCAAACCATGAGGATTGAGCAATATTAGTCAGGAATGGGGGAAATGATGTTCCCCAAAGGAACAGTTATGGGCATGCAAATAGTTTTTACAAAGGCTGGTCCCTGGGAGGTCAGCCAGTCAAGGTTCAATGGGGAGTATCAAAAGGAGTGTGCGGACTCTAAGAAGAGTTGAATTTTAAGGACTTTGCATGCCACATTGAAAGTATTTGGGCTTCAGAGATGTGATACCCTGAGAAGGACAGGGTATTACTTTTGCAGTATTCCATCAGGGAACAGTAGGTTTGAATCTAACCACAAGGACACATTAGACAAACCCCGGATGAGAAAAGTTTTGTTTAAAAGAAAAAAAAAGTGCTGCATTCTTCAAAAATGTCAATGTCGTAAAAGATAAGGAAAGGTTGCGGAAATGTTCCAGATTAAAGGAGACAAAAGGAATGTAGTAACTAAATGCAATCTCTGATGTTCAACTGGGTCTTGTACCAGAGGGGAAAAATAAGCTCTAAGAGACATCATGGGATCAGTTGACAGTATTGGAATTTGGACAGTATATTAGACAAAAGTATTGAATCAATGTTAAATTTAGCAAAGACGATCACTATGGTGGTTATATAAAAACACTTCTTATTCTTAGAAATACACACTGAAATATTTAGGAGTAAAAGATCAAGATCTATGTAATGTACTCTAAATTGGTTCTGAAAAATAATTGCCTCTGTATGTGTCTGTGTGAATTTATATAGAAAGAGCAAATGATGAAGCATTTGGCTTTAACGAAATGTGAATAAAAGGTGAATCTAGTTCAAGCATAAACAGCTATTTTTCGTACTGTTTTCATTCTTGCAATTTTTCCATAAGTTTGAAATTATTTCCAAATGAAAACTTTAAAAAATATTTGGGTTTATCTTCTTGTAGGCAACAATGAAGTCACTGAAGCTTCTCAACAAGCTTCTGATAAATAACGTGTTTTTAAGTCATTTTGAAAGACACTGCAATTAATGTAAACGCATCCCTGATTCAGAATGCATTTGATTTCATCCTGTTAGCAGCGATATCACACCATTCCTTTATTGGTTGATTGAAGGCATTTTAAAGGAAATTCAGGAAAGGGTTGCCTCACTGCTTGCACCAACTATAGCATTTTCTCCAAGACTGTGAAATTTCAGTTTCTTTTGAAGAAAGATCACACTGGTTTCAATGGGAAGAGAAGGTGCAGAAGGAGATGACCTAGGGGTGGGAAGCATATTTAGAGGGCTGTTGCAATAATCCAGCCAAAAAGTAACAAGGAGAAGAGAAGAAGGGTTGTCTTTGAGAAGTATTTTAAGGGAGAATTGTCAGGACTTGGTAACTAACTGAACATGAGGGCTGGGGTATGGAGGATGAGCAAGCCAAGTTGTCTGCTTTAGAATCCTGAGCAAATGATATAATGCCTTTGACTAAAATGAAACATAAATAGAGAGACAGGTGGATGCGGACTCTGGAACAGCATAGAAGAGAATGAATTGTTTGGCCATTGTTGTCTCTGTGAGATTCCCAATCGCACATATTTGGTGGGAAATTGAAATTATAAGTATGGTAGTCAGAAGAAGAGTCAAAGCTCCCTGTGAAGCTTGTGGATCTTTTGTGCAGAAATGGCCATTAAAGCCTTGAGAATGGCTGGTATTACTCAGGAAATGTGAAAGTGTACAAAGGGAGAGGATAACTTAGAACTCTGGAAACGTTGTTGAATGATCACCCCAGAGCACCGGGGACAGCATTCACCACCACTGAAGTATATGTCATGAGGCCACGTGGGGCAAAGTTGGACTAAGTTCTACTTTCTTTATTATAGAGGAAATAAACCAGAAATAGTGGAAGAGTTTAAGACTCAAATTCCTTGCTGCCCAGAAATCGGACTAGCTGACAAATCCAGATGAACGGTGAAAGAGTGTGTCTAGGTGTTAGGGAAAATCCAAGAAATAAGAGATATTGAAAATTTGGACTTTAGAAAGAGCACAAGATTTGGGTTATTTGATGTTTGATGTTTGTCATCCTCTCCAGAAGTTTCAAGAGAAAGGATTTTAGCTTCCTAGATGCATCCTTAGAATTGCTTACCTGAAATGATTCACAGGAGAAGAGTTTGTAAAGGCCTTGGTTTCTGCCTTTTACTCAAATAGCATTAATATGCTTGGCAGGTTCTCATGGGTAAAGATTGCTGGGTAGATAAGACATAGATTGGTTAAATCTCTGTTAGAGAGGATGGAAATCCAACTCCAACTGACTTAAGTGAATTGATTGGCTCACAGAACTAACATCCAGGGATTATATAATATTTGAACTTGCAGGCTATAGAACTAGACCTGAGTTGGAATCCTGGTGTCACCGCTTAACTTGTCCAAACAGTTTTCTTATCAGTAAACAGAGACAACTATTGTACCTATGTCCTGGGGCTGCAGTGAAAGTTAATTGATTTCATATAAATAAATCTCTTAGAACAGGGTCTGACACATGATAAATGCTCAAGAAGCGTTAGCTAATTTTATCTAGGGATAAATGGCTTCAGGCATGGCTGGATCCTGGTACTCAAGCAATGTCTACCATGAATCTGCCTCTCTCAGATTTTGAATCGTCTTTCCTGTTGACTTTACTCTTAGGCGATTTCTCCCTGGGGAAAGATGACCACCAGGAACTGCAGGCTTGGATGTGACCAGTAGTAATCTTAGCATAAAGACTGAGTCTTTTGCCTAGTATCCTAATATTTTCAGCAGCAGTTCTGAGGGTGACTCTCAGTAGAACAACTAAGAAAAAGAGCCATCTCTGCACTGGCCTCTGTGGTCAGTGGAATGAACCAGAGTGATCAAGCCCCCTTTCTGGAGCCATGAACTGTTTGTTTCCATCTCTTTCATGTTGGGGTGTTTTCAGAGTGGCATTTGAGGAGGTGGGCTGGAGTAGGCGGGGAAGGAGTTGCCTGGCAGTGCGGGGTGGGAAAAGTAGACTTCAACCAACATGACAGCATTTACCTCCAGGCCATCCATGCACACCTGCTCTGGCAATGCCTCCAAGTCCTTCCTGGGTCTTCCAAGTTTCTTTGGAACAAATTTGCTTGCTTTATTTTGGTGTCCACCACTAAGGATGCATAGTCCAAGCCTTTTCCATCCTGCCAAGCACTTTCCTTACCCACTCTGATCTCTTCTCCGCTTCTCTTTGTCCATGTACATTTACACTGTTTGACATGTATTTATGGTCATTGTTGTGATCTTTCTGGAGGGAAAGGAGATGAATGCACAGGTTCACTCCACGTTGGTACCCTAAATCCCTGTAGAAGATTTTTTAAGGCAATAGTTCTTGCCACCCTGACAAATAACGTTCTTGGGTATCACAGATACCCATCCATAAGGTGTGCTGGATGAACAGGAGATACTATGGACTATATGCGCTTGTATGAGCAGTAAGTACACTTCTGTCTCTCCCATTGATCTGTAATACATAAGAACCATACTTTAAGAGTAGCTGATAATTAAACCGGTTATTAAGTACTCCACCAAGATGCTGCGGTAAAGACAGCATTGGTAGAGAGACTTCTAAGGGCTGAGATCATGTGTCCATCAAAGATCAATCCTATCAATCAGAAATAAAGGTAAACAAACCCTCAAATGAAGTCTATGGAAAAGTGCAACACAAAGTGCCAGCACTTAAATTCTATGGGCATTTTTTTAAAAGCATGCATTTCATGAGGCAGCTAATGGCCACTGTATCTGTGTTACACATATGCAGTAGTGTCCTCTACATGCTAATATCCTGAGCTGACTTATGGAGAGATGAGTCAGAAAGATAAAATCTTCACTGGGGCTCAGTTTCCAACTGGGAAGACTTAAATCATTTTGGTAAAATAATGATGGTTGCCATCATGGTAGAATGTGCAATGCGGCACATGAATACATTTTGCAGAATAAATTAAAATATTCATTGAATGTGATTTCATGATTGCATTTTTTTCAGATTCCTCCATCAGTTATTTACACCTGAACTGGAAATGTATTTCTGGTTTTTGTCTCCATAAGCATCGGATCAGTGCTTATGGTTAATGTTCAAAGTTAACCCCTTTTTATAATAATGCCTGTGGTTTTTGTAGTTGTTTTTTTTAATATCCCTACTCACCTTCCCATTTAATAACCTTTCTTCAAGCATAAAATTCCCTCTTCTATATTAAAATGGCATTTTAAAGGAAAACGATTCTCTTGTAAGCATGCATTTTTAGTGCTAAAAGCAAAGATCATCTTAAAGTGAATGTAAAACTCTACTCCCTGGATTTGTCTAAGAGCTGGGAAGCACTCACAGTAGGAGGAAATACTCAGGCCGGTTTGGGAAATCAATGGAAAAATGTAAAACTGAATTTTTTAAATAACACAGCCCATCCTGAAAACTAAGGTGACTTTGTTTTTACTCAATAATATAATGAGTTTTATTTTGAGTGATGCTGGATTTAATGGCTAAATCAATATGTGTATTTAGCATTGGGCTTTATTTCCACGCTAAGTGACAGGAGATAAGCAGCCTTAGAGTGTGTTAATTGGTTTGTGTTTAGCATTTACGCTAATCAGCAGGAGCAGAGGTGCCCTGGGCCACTTCAGCCTGGTAATGGGGTTTATCTAAACCAGGATTTGTTTACATTATTGACTGGAGTTGAATTGCTCCTGTTTCTTATACTCTTGAACATTAAGCTGGATTTGCAAGTATAACTCAAGACCTTCAGCATTAGTAAGAATTAGCTCAGGCCTGGAACAAGGTGATCCAGATGAAAAGCAAATAGAGATCATTGTGCCATTCCTGGCAGAGGGAGGCTGCGAGGGGATAATAGGCCCTGGAGAAGAGTTACCTGAAGAGTTAGCTGGGGGAAGAAACCTTTAAACCAGAGACGAGAGCTTGAGGGACCAATGCTTAGACCAGGGTTTTGGCACTGTTGCTATTTGGGGCCGAGTCATTCTTTGTCGTGGGGACTGCCCTGTGCATTGCAGGATGTGTAAAAGCGTCCCTGGCCAGATTACAGTCCCTGCCCCTAGTGTGACAACTGGAAGATGACTCTAAATATTCCCAAATATGTCCTGAGAGGGAAAATCACAACTAGCTGGAATCACTTGGTTAAATGAGGCTTACGTACAGTTTTGTTTGTTGTATGAAGTAAGACTAAGATAATAGCATCGGGAAGCCTAAAGAGGACTCAGAATCAGATGGAACTGGATTCAGGTCTTAGCTTTACCAATTGCCAGCTTTGTGACATCTCTCGTGCCTCAGTTTCCTTATCTCTCATGTTGTTTAGCCTCTGCAAGCATTTGCGAAATAAGAATGTTAACGTGACACATTTCAGGGAAGTTAGGGGATTAAAACACCATATCTGAACGTGCCCTGGAACTCAGTCACCATTGCTGCCCTGTCCCATTCTTTCGAATCCTTCCTCATCTCCAGCTTCTGTCCGGACACCTGCACAGACTCCTAAGTGCGCAGACCCAAGACTAAGCCATTTCCTCCCTTTCTAATGTGCACTTTTGGGCAGTGAAGACAGGCACCTGGATCCATCAGATGGCAACGTCCTTCGGGGACATTATACTTTGTTTTCATGAACTATGAGTGGAAATGGGGGTTCATGAGGCAATATCAAGGCTGCTGCTTCACCATACAGCTTTTCTCTCATTCCCGCTCACAAGGATATAAACTTCCAGGGTCCAAGGGAGTGAGACACATGGCCACTGCTGAGCAAAAGAGCAGACATTCAGTGTATGTGGCCACGGATTCAGGCTCAACTGGCCTTTGTCAAGCACTCACTGGATTCTAGTGTAGGGGAGCCAGCAATCACCTCCAACCATCCCTCAGCTCCTCCTGGGCTCTTCAGCTGGATCTAGAAACCAAATGGGTACCAGCCAGGTTAACGAGAGAAAAGCATACAAATTGTATTGTCTTACGTGTCTGTGGAGCTCTTCACAAGAGAGTGAAGTCTGAAGAAGTGGCCAAAGCAAGATGCTTTTATCCTATTTACGTAAAGAATATCACTTTTAGAAGAGTTAACAGGACACAGGGGACCTGGCATGGGGCAGTACATTTTCCAGGAGAGTCACTAGGAGATCTATGGGGGTTGTAAAATTCATGGTAAGTGTATTTATTTAGGTCTATTGCAGCCCCCAAAGCCTAGTTTCTTGTGATAAGGGCTATTTCCTTGCCATGGTAGAGGACAGGTACCCCTTCTAGAGGAATCTTTACAGCTTGTTGTCTTGCACGAAGAGACAGTTCAGCTAGCCCTTTCTAAAACTACAATTTTCCCATGTTTTCAACTCAAAAAAATCAATATACCAGTCGGACATATTTTGGGACGGCACATCCTTCACTCCTTCACTAGGCACCCTCAGGGCCTTAAGTGATTCCCATGTGCCATCTCAGTTAGCAGCACCCATGCCCAGCATCCCAGCGCTTCCATGCGGCTGGGGGTAAGGGAAAGTGAGGAACTTCTGAGCCAGTTGCACAGGAGCTCCAGAGGCCTTCATGGGTCTTGTCATGTGCTCTTAGCACATGCTGTTCTCTCTGTCTTACATGTTTTCTCCTCCCCCAAACGCTTTACCTAATTAATCTTTCTCTTCCTTCAGCTCTTTGCTCAATCATGAATTCCTCAGGGATGTCTCCTCTGATCCGCGATCACCTGATTCCATTAACTTATTTCATGGCATCAGGCTCCTTCCTTATCTCAAAGCATTTGTCACTGTTGCAAATGTAAATGTATGTCTTTCTCTAACAAATATTTGTCTTCCCCAATAGACTTTGCCTTCTATGAAATCAAGGACCATATCTGATTTCACTCATCATCATGTCCTTAGCTGCTAGCATAGCTCCTGGAACATACTGAGTGCTCAATAAATATTTGTGAAATGAGTGAATTAATTAATGCATGCGGTTTTTGTATAAGTCAGCATAAGCTAGGCTTTGCTGCAGTGTGATCTCCAAATACCAGGGGCTTAACACAGCAAAGGGACACTTGCTACTCATGCTTCCTGTCCTTAGCAGTGGGCTCGAGTTTTTGCCCCAACTTACTCAGGTGTGTAGGTGGATGTGGCCTCTGCCATCTGAAATGCTGCATGCACGGAAAATGTGACAAAGTGAAGGACAATGTCAAATTGTGCACAGGCTCTTACAACCTTTCCCCAAGAAGTGCTGTACTTCACTTCCACTCATATTTTATTGGCTAAAGCAAGTCACATCCTCTCGCCTAACCTCAATGGAGCTGGGAAGTGCAATGCCCCTATGTTGCAGGATAACTGCAAATGTGACTTAAAACTATCTCAGCTGTCTCAGCTCTAAGACCTGAATGAACTGCAGCCACTGACCTTGGAGAGTCAGCTGTGCAATGTCAGCCTTTCATTTTTGCCTAATTTATCCTAATAATATGGGCCATATCTTCTTAGTTCTTGGGAAGCCCAATTTATCATTCATTCATTTATTCAATTAACATTTTAAGAAGCTATATGCTGAACCTGGCCTGAGGCTAAGCAGTGAGGATTCAAAGATGAATAAGATGTTGCCCTTGCCTTCAAGATGTCTATAGACCAGAAGGGGTGGGAATTTTCAATGTTTCTGTAGTCTAAGTGGCATGAAAGTGTAAAAAATGTAATTTAAAAATATATTTTTGTCTGTTAGGATAGGAATTTTAAATTGAGGTTCAAGGAAACCTGGAAATATATGCCTATATCCTTGGGTGTCTGTAATTTTCAAGTCAGAGAAATACTGATCTAGAGGGATATTTACCTGGAATCAAATAAATACAACAAAGCCTGGTAACTTCACAAAGAGATGTTATATATCATGCTTAGAGAATCATCAAGAGAAAATAACTAATTCTGCCTGTGGAGACTCAAAGACAGCTTCACAGAGGACGGCATGTCTGAATTGACTGTTGAAAACTAAGGCAGAATTACTGAGATAATCTTGTTGGAAAATAAGGTATGTTTTAGAGGTGATGGCTTGATTTCTAATCTGGGTTTACCATTTATTAGCTATATTATATTAAACAATTATCCTAGTTTCTCTAAGCCTCAGTTGCCTCTTCTATAAAATGAGGATAACAACAGTTCCTCTCTCATAAGGGTAGTTTTGAGGATTACACGAGCTACTGCATGGCAGTGCGTAGCACAGTGTCCTGCCTGTGCCACATCCTCAGCTATTGTTACTAGCCTGGAAAACAAGTCCCGGCATGGGCAGCAGCATGTGCAGGTGCCTAAAGCCAGGACACAGCTTGGCATGGTTAGGAAGTCAGACTAGAGATAGGGATTGCAAATTCAGGTTCCTCCAGGGACCAGACAGGTAAAATAAATAAATGAAACCAGAGAATAAAGGTTGGGAAGGATTGATGAAAATTAGAGGGCCCAGGTATTACTTAAAAGCATTCAGTTTTAACTGCTAAAAATTCATGAGCAGGTACAATAAAACATGGCCTCAGGCTGGGTTTGGTTGGTGAGCTGCTGACCACACTCTCTCAACAGGTGTGTGTGAGAGAGAGAAAGAGAGAGAGACAGTATGAGTGTGTGTGTTTGTGTGTATGTAAGGAATGGGGTTATAATGGAACTATTGTGGGCATTATAATAGAAAGAGATGAGATATCTCTGTTTTACTAATCTATTAGAACCAGTACGCGGGATATATGAGGTTGAGATCTACACCGTAGAAATGAGGATGTGAAGTCTACAGATTCTAGGTTTGCCTTACTCAAGCCAAGATTAATGAAAGCCAGACTAGGGCCAAACAACCCTTGCATTTTCTGAAAAAGATTGAGAGGGCTATAAAGTTGAGGAACAGAATGGATTCTATACCTGAATAATCAATTAATGCCTCTTTAATGATCGTGAAGACAGTACGCACAAATTCCAAGTCAGTCTCAAGAATTAATCAACCAAGGCAACAGGGTCTGTGTCTCAGTAGATAAGTCAGCAGGGTGTGGTTTTCAGGCAATTCTATTTTGCTATAAAATAAGAAGACAGAGATCCATGTTTTACCTCCTCCCATTTGGCATATGGGAAGAGGACTCAACAGCTTCCTGTCAAAGTGTGTGAGATTGAGGACCAGGGAAAGAGGAAATTATATGCAACAATACTGAAAAGAAAGGGAAGGTTTGTTTCTCATTCAATCAGCCAAATATTCTGGTAAAGAGGAAAGATCAAAGAGGAAAAAAAAAATCAAGATTTAGGCAGCTGGGGAGACTCAGTTAGTGGGGTCTCTTCTAAGTGCAGTTGGAAATGTCCTGAGATTTGTAATTCTGCTAGTATAGTTTTTGTTTCTTGGAAGCCACTAATATTTTTTCCATTGTTTATGAAAATGTCCAGACACACTAGCAATAATTTTTATACATCACAACCTCTGCTAACATATCCCGGTTGGGAAGATGAGGTGAAGACACATGAGACAGTTAAATGGTGTTTCAAGCTTTGAAAAGAATGCATTATAATTTTGCACTTGTCTCTATCCCCACATTCCAGCGTGTATAAAAGCTGAGCCACATTCTTTATACTCTCAGTGCCTGTTCAAGGGCCAGGAACTTGACAGGTGTTTGTTTGATAAATGCTCGTTGAATAAATAGATTTATTAAATAAAAAATTCACAGTAAAAGTCCCAGTGCATTTTGAGAGGTAAGGAAAAGGAGACCAGATCGCAGGCTAGAGCCGTTGCTATTAAAATGCGCAGTGTGGGAGGGTGGTCGGGGCAAAGAGGCTCGAGAGACAACTGCCCAGTTACTATTCCTGGTTTTAGCACTTAAGAGCTGTGTGAATTTAGGAAATTTACTTAATGCTTATGCCTTAATTTCTTCATCTATAAAAATGGTGACAACAACATTATCTAACTTAGGAGGTTGTTGTAAGGATCAAATAAGGCAATTAATATACAATGTATGGTAACCACACATAGAATTTCACCATTATTCCTGGGGATGTTTTCCAAAAACATTCAGCATGCATTTATGCAGATTCCCCTAACAGATGCTTTATTTTTATTTACTAAGCTTGTCAATTTTATAGGCTTCATTTCATTTAATCCTATATGACCAAGATTTTTGTACATCAAATATGCCAAACATGTTCCCATCTCAGGGTCTTTGCATAAATGCCTCCTCCTGAGAGAGGTGTTCTCAAACTGTACTGTTAAAAAGAGCATCTACTCCTACTCTCACTTTCTCATGCTCTACCCTGCTTTATTTTCCTTGGTGGCACTTATCATCTGAAATTATATGACACAGTGATTTGTTTGTTGTCTGTCTCTCCTACTGGAATGTGAACTCCATGAGGGAAGGAACTTCATCTTGTTCACTGTTGTATCTCTGGGGCTAGATCAGTGCCTGACCCATTGTGGACACTCTATTAATACTTAATGAATGAATGAATCAATCAATCAATCAGAGTTCTATCATCACCATTTTACATGTGGGGATACCAAGTTTCAAAAGGCTGAAGTGACTGGACCACCATAAACAAGCAAAAACAAAGGTAGAATTGGGATTTGAACTCATTATTGAGAGGTCCATAGCTATTTCCACCACACTTTTGTGATTTAAAATGTTGGAAACTCCTTCTGGCTAGTATGGTGAACTAGAGCTGACTGAATATAGCCATTTCCAACAAAGAGCTATGATGAACTGCTGGAGAAAAGATTGTAAAGACAGAATTAATGAAATTGATGGTAAAATAGATGACCCTGTTACACACGTATTTGAAATTAGCCAAACTGGAGGTCGAGGGTATGATCTTGAAGACTGTCAAGTCTGCCTTGTGGCTTCCAACACCAGCCAGAGTTTGGGTGTCCTCAGCCCCACCCTCACTTCAGACCAGCTATCCACAGATTTGGGGGTTCCCATGATCACCCTCAGGTGCAATAATTCACTAGAACAACTTGCAAAACTGAAGGAAGTGCTATGCTTACAATTATGTTTGATTATGATGAAAAGATACACATCAGAACCAAGCAAAGGAAGAAATGCATAGGGCAGAATTTGTTTGGGGCGGGCAATCTAAATGCAGAGCTTCTGCCATCCTTGGAGATTCCTTATCCTCCTGACATCAATGTATGGCAATATGTATGTAATACTGCCAATCCAGGAAGCACACCAAAGCCTCTGTGTACAGAGTTTTTATAGGGGCTCAATCACTTAGGCATGACTGATTAAATTATTAATATTGCTCACATGGTCAAACTCAAACCCTAGTTCTCCTTTCCTTCCCAGAGGTCAGGCTGATATCATGGGGCTCAAAGCCCTAACCTTCTAATTACATGGTTTGTCTTTCTGGCATGGCCAGCTCCCACCTTGAGTCATCTGATTAGCATAAACTGTCAAATATTATCTTAAGGTCCCACCATAAACACAAAGATGCTCCTGTCACTGAGGACATTCCAATGATCTAGAGGTTACTTCCCAAGCCAGGACAAACGTCAGACCTCTATTATTTAAAGGCCAAATTCCTTTCTCTGCAACATGCCTTTCCAATTTGGGGGATTTAGGTTAAACTAGTACTTCTCAACTAGGGGTAATTAATGTCCCCCAGACATTAACACATTTATCAAGGTGTAGAAACATTTCTGGATGTCACAACTGGAAATGGGGTATGCTACTAGAGTCTAGTGGATGAGGACAGAGATGCTGCTAAATTTTCTACAATACACAAGACAGCCTTCTTCCTCCAACAACAAAGAGGTATCTGCCCCAAAGTATCAGTAGTGGTGAGGCTGAGGAACCCTGTGTTAACAGAAATCCAGAAATGAGCCTAAACATGTATGGCTTGCATGGAACAGAATATATGCAGAAAGATTTTACCTTCTCACATGATGCCTTGTTCCTGCAAACCGGGAGGACTCTGATGAGGCTGTTGTCATACAAAAAGTATCTAGGAATTTGCCACCAAATGTGGATGTCCCACCAGGCCCCACATATCTAATTCTGTCCACCCAGCCTTGCTCTTTCAGAATAATTTATAGGTAAAAGTTCCACTGGTGTATACTAGCTCATTTCAGAAGCTACATGGACAGGGCATTAAATAACACTGCATCACATCATAAGGAAGTTTTCCACATTTTACATCTCTTTCTATGATTATGCGAAAGAGAGTGTCTTAATTTGGCTAATATCTTTAATATCCCTCTATCACTAGCTACCATCCTCTTTTTTTATAAAGAGAGAGTGGGTATCAGACTTGGACGCTTGATCAAGAATAATATCTGCATAAAATTTAAAAATGTGTTTTGTTTCTGTTTCTTATATCATTTGCCCTTATCGTCTATTTTCAGCAGTGTTATATATCTCTTTATGGAACATATAGCAAGTCTACTTACACAAATAACTTCTCATGAACTATTTGCTCTAATTTAAATTAGAACTTTTTATGTAAAAATCATTCAGATCATTTAAAGTAGATATTAAGTCAATGAGGTAGAAATGTCTAATGCTCACTCATATCTTATTCCCCTCCTCCTGGGCACTCAAGAGGACCATATTGGACATTATTTCTGACTAAGAGGCTGCAGGTAGGGGAAAGACTGCGTGACCTCCCAGCCATCTATTACTCAGCCACAGTCAAGCAAGAAGCCATTTGTTGGGATAACCACATCACCTTCTGGTGGAGTCTACTTGGTGGACTGCACAGAGCAGAGTGTTCTGTCCGATAACAGCCTTCTCTCTAATACAGAAATTAGTACCAGGAGTGGGGTGATTTTATAACAAAATCCTAAAATATATAGCATTAGCTTAGCAGTGGGGAGGGCCAAGGAAACTGCTATTACTAACATGGTAAGGATTGTTAGGCAGTGACAACTGCTTGGTAAAACTGTCCCTCGTGTTAACTTTGGAGGTAGGCCATTTGCCCGATTAACTTATAGCTGTAGGGAAAAAGTTGGAAAATACATCATTAATATTGTGTGTTGGTTGATATTGGCTGCATGTGATAATATATTGCATGAAAGCAATGAGCTAGGGGGAAAAATGGCCAGTTTGCAGTCAGAAATGAAAGAAAATAGATTCCAGAAGTTGTTTGCATAGTGATAGAACAGGAGGTGTGTAGGTCTAGGAAAAAACAAAATGAAGAGCTTTTATGGCAATATCATACCAAGGCAGCACTTTCTAATGAGGAGTTACTGTTAAATGAAAATCCTGTATCAGGAAAACATTTCTTCATTATCGGTCATTAACAACTTCACAGGCTTCATCTGGAATCAGAATTATGGACCTTCAGTCTGGGAAGAGTCCTCAGGGGACTGATTTCACAGTCCCCTGATGAATAGGGATAGGCTATAGGGTTAGGATGTGTAGCCAAGAAGAGCTGAAAGGACAAGAGCCTAAAAAAATACAATTTGGAAGCTGAAGGCAGACCTCACAGATGGTACCAGTGGGAGACTTGGGATTGCCCGGGTTATGAAGAGAAGGACTGTGTGTGCAGGGCAGAGAGGAAACTCTGACTTGAATGTTCAGAATTCAGGTAACAGCAGCAGGACTCTAGAATCTATTTTCCAAGGAAGGATTACAGGTGAGTTAGACACATGGGTCAGAGAGACAAGCCAAGATGGTCCCTTGCATGAATCTCCATCACAGAGCTGATCATCACATTGCATTCTACTTTTACACTCACTTGTCCTTCAACCTCTCTAGTTTGGATGCTGCCTGATAGGAGGGCTAATGCCTTTTAATCTTTGTGTGCCCAGTCCCCAGCACAGGACTTCACTCAGCACAGTGAGACTACATTAAGTTTTCACAGATGGAAATAAATGAATGGACCTGGATAAAATGTAATGTAAATTGAGCAAGTTGCAGACTCAGGGACCAGGGTTTGTGTCTTGGTCAACAGGAAAGGCAATGGTCGGGTATAGGACTGGTCAGAACTAACAGTAAGAAACCAGGAGACTGACTGTGGGAATTCTGAGAAGGGTTTTCATTCATTCCTCCATTTTTTTCAATCATTCAACAAACATTTTCTTAGCATCCACTGTCTGTCAGGCCTACTGCTATGCTTTGGGAGTAGCATGATCAGCCAAAGTGACATCATGGTTGTCCTCAATGCACTTCCAGCCTAGAAGACTTTATTTTACACATAAGGAAACTGAGTCCCAGAGTGGCTAGGTGATTTTTCTAGAGTAAACAGCCAGATATTGACAATTCAGAAAAGGACACAATATCCTAACTCTTTACTTTTGAGAATTTGATACTATACCAAGGATCACAAGTAGTGACTCCAGAGCCATATGGGGTCCTCACAAACATTGTGATTGGTTCAGAGTGTTTGAAAAATCAGGAAACTTCAAACATCAGTTTTTCTACCCTCTCTTGCAAATCAGAAGATCTGGCAACCCTGGTTTTCACTCATGGCGAAAAAACAAAACTAAACAAAACAAAACTGGCTGGAGCTAAGTAGGAAGCAGTTGTTTACTTTCAATATAGTCACACTATTCTCAATCACCTCTCACTTGTCCCAGCTCATTGTTTATGTTACCTGCCAGGCTTTTGTAACCATGTGATTTTGTGGTCCGTACTCTACACCCTGCTACCTTTAATTTCCTCATCTTGATGCTAAGGATCAAGGTCTTCTAACAGAGTGGAAAACATCCCATTCCTATCCTGCAAATGGATGCCACCAACTACTTATCCTTTCTCTCTCATCTGCTCCCCCTCATCCCGCCCTTCGATCCCTACTTCCAAACAGTAATGTGAATGTCCAGGGATCCCATGATATTCATAAGCCCCTCCACCCCTAGGCCACAAATAGCATTGACTTATGAGAAAGGGCACCATCATTTAGTATTTTCATGTCCCAATCATTCTGGTCTCTAAGTTCATTCATTATATATGCAAAAATGGTAATATGCTCATATTTTAATGCTCTTAAGCATACAATATTCTTATTAATACAAGTGCCTTTTCTTCCATCCATAATTGAATGGTTCACTTTATTATTGCTTTATGGTAACGACTCCGCATTTCCATTTTTCTATAGGGTGCCTAATTTTAACAAGAGGGCAATCAGAATCAAGAAGGCTGGTTGTACTAATTGCCTTCATTATAAGAGCAGCTAGCATTCTGGCACCCGAGGGTAGCTACTCGCTGGCACTAGAATGAAAACACAAAGAGAGGGTGGTGGGTCTCTCCAGCTCCTGGGGATCCACAATGCCACTTCTTATCCAAACAGATCCCAGTTCTGCAAAATGTCGCCTGTTTCCCTGAGTGGTGACAGTTTGAGCATTAACATGGATCGAGGGCTATTTATATCAGTTTGTACATTTAATCAGTTTTTTTGCAGTTTTCAGCGAGATGTGAACTCTATCCCTGTCCAAGGCATTTGGTTCAAATCAGCTGAGACAGAGAATAATCAAGATTTATGATTCTCATTCAGACTTGCATCGCGCAGTCACTGCAATTGCCACTTCCCAGCTGCCTCCCCCATCCCCAGCCTGACAGACACCCACTTCACTTTCTCCCCAGCGAGTGATTTAATGTCCATCTTGAAAACTGTCATAACACTCCTGGTGCTCCGGATAACAGCTGTGTGGTTTCTGAGCTTCCCCTAAACATTGCCCCTTTAACTACGCCCGGCCCCCACTAATCTTGCCTTCCAGAGGCTATGATGTCTGAAGCCCAGAGCGTGGGGAGCTTCTGGGCAAGGATATCAAGCCCAGAGAATGTAGTAGCAGTCACCTTTGACCTTTGGTAGTAGTATCAAGGAGATAAATGATTTGACTCAAACTGGGATAGTTTTGTTTTGATCTTGGCCCGAGCAGAGGGTAAATGATGTGCAAAAAAAGGAGAGGGTCTAGGGCCACAGCCTTTTTGTCTATTTAAAGAAGTGCTGCTCTCTGTGGGGCACCAGGAATTATAGATATACTAAGAGCCGCGGGCACGCTCTAATGTATCTCCTCTGCCCAAGCAAGAATCAATGCCTTAAGACAGAGGAAAGGTTCACTCTGACCATTCCCACAGCCATTTCTAAGAACGTAGGCTTGCATCATCAGAATCATCTAGAGGGCTTGTTAAACACAGGTTGCTGGAATTGCATGTCTGTGGAGCCCTTAGGTGAGGCTGGTGCTGACGCTCTGGGGAACACACTTTGATAACCCCTGACGTAGTGGTTAAGAGCTTTGTTTCTCAAAGAGGATCTCACAGATCAGCAGCATCAGCATCACCTGGGAGCTTGTTGGAACTAAATCTCAAGCCCCACCCCAAACCTTGTAAACCAGAATCTGCATTCACCTAGATCTGTGTGCACATTCAAGTGTGAGAAGCCTGGCTAACAACATGAAGTCTGGGACCCACATTGCCTAAGTTCAAACCCAATCTCTACAGGTATCGGTTTTGCAAACATTGGTGAATTAATCATCTATGCCTCGATTTCCACATCTGTAAAATGGGTATGGGTGGTGAAGATGTTCCTTGCCTCATAAAGGAATAGGTGCATTCATGCATGTAAAGCATTTGCTACAGTGCCTTGCCTGCTGCAAGCAGTCACAGAACACGATTTTAATATTTAAATGTTTGGAGCTTCAAAACTTCAAAGCAGACCTGTGTGAGATACTGATCGTTGCAAACCCACGCATTGTGAATTTAATTTCAGCAGAGTTGAACCACCATCAACCTATAGGCCAAATTTGTCTGGCACATTCCTTTTATTTTATGTGGCAATTAAAATAAAAAAGAGGGGGGTGGAGTTTGTTGCCAGTTTTTGTATAAGGGCAATTTTACATACATAACTGTATTTTCCTCTTCCTTAGAGAAGTTAAAAGATCTGTCCACTACAAACCTGCATTCCTGCCAGCAGTGACCAGCCTCCATCATTAGATGGATAGAATGGACGTTCTATCCTGTTGACCTCTGTCCCCACCACTCTCTGTTTTCTTATACACAACCCACTCAACTCATTGGTGTTACCTGCCTAGTCACTATAGATATTTGAGTTAGCAGTTCCTGCACCACGCCATGTAAGTTTCACTGAAGAGGCTATGAAGTGGCCATTCATTCATGAGTTACCATGTGCAACAGAGACCCACAGAGCAGGCAGGCTGTGAAGATTCCCAGTGGTGTGCTAGGCTCCCATCAGACATGCAGCCCCTCCCCTTATAAGCATGACCTCTAAGCACATCCAGTCTAAGTTTCCTTCTCAGAAAAATTGTAAACACCTCTTGGGTGAACCTGGGTTGAAATCAAGCAATCTAAATCTACAACGTTAGTGGTAGATGATTTGCGTTGGCTCACTCTTCATCTACTATTACTAATGGACTAATACTGACAACTTGGGGAGGGGACATGTTCATAATCCCGCCTCCCTAAGTCAGGGCTCCGGCTCTACAAACTTTTTCTGTAAAGGGCAGATACCAAATATGTTGAGCTTTACAGGCCAAGAGGACACTTGCTCTATCTTTGTAACATGAAAGCAGTTGCAGACTGCACAAAAATGAAGGGGCGTGTCTGTTTTTGCAGGCTGTGGTACAAAACAGATAGCAGGTCCAATCTGGCCTGTGGACTCCAGTTTGTTGATCCTGCTCTAAGTCAGTAAGAAGGTCCATTTTTGCACAGTACTTTCTATTCTATGAAAATGCTTTTTAAATAACTGTAGTCACTGCAGTGTAAACACTATTTGTTATTTTTTTCTTTTCCTTGCCTCACTTTCTTTTTTCCATATTTTTAAAACATTGCAGTGATTTTCATTGTCAACAGCTGCAGATTATGTCATATTGATGTACTGTGTATGCCACTTTCTTCCCCATAAAGACTGTTTATGTCTGTGGGTCATATGTGTGATGACTATGTATTTATATTCTGCCCCAAACATTGGCACAACTTGTGTAAGAGGAAGGATATTCAAATGGACAGAAGAACAGAATTAAAAACTTTTTTGACTGTCTTGAAAATGCACTATGTATAAAGGACCTATCCTAACGGGTTCTTATCTCTGATTTTTCAGTTGATATGGCAGAGTGGAGTAGAATAAACATGAGGTTTGCTGTCTGACATGGATGAATTTGCACCCTGGCTTTGTCACTTACAAGTTGTGTGACCTCAAGAAGTTGTTTAACCTGCATCTCAGTGTCCTCATCTGAAAATGCTTTCCCTGCAAGATAGTTCTGGGTATTATAGGCAATGTCTATAAAGCACTTGGGTCAGTGCATGGTATCCAGGAGGTGTCCATAAGTGAGATCTGTGCTCATTATAACAGGTCATTAGTTGGTGTTGCATTATGGCCCAGTTTGATCATTCATCTTCCCTTTAGAACTACGACATAAGAGGCACATGTAGGAAGAGCGCCCTGGGACTATTTCGTTTGTATTAGTTTTTGCTTTTGTTTATTTTCAAAACAAGTCTCATTTCACATAGTGCTTCACGGTTTACAAAACACTTTCAGTTGATCTTTAGTTGAGCTTTGTGCAATTCTAGCATTAGCTAAATCGACAAAGCATATTCTAGCACAGGTCACAATTCAAATCCTGCATTTCCACATTTGGTGGGTAAACCAAAAGCCAGATTATTTAAGTGACCTGCTTATAGTTGCCTGGCCAGCTAGGTGCTTATTTTGGGATATGACTTTATTCTGTGAATCCCCTGCCCCTCCTTCCATTAATAGTGAAGTTACCAATGGGTAAGGTTAGATTTTATTTTTTTTACTTAATTCCATCCTATCCCCTTCAGACCTTGTGGGTACACATTGTTCTTTTATAGATTTACAAAGAATAAAAATTACGCTCCTAAATTACTTCTGATATAAAAGAAGATGTGTTGCTTTTTAACAAAAGGTCAAATTTTTCCCAGAAGAAAGTACAGTAAAATCACCTGATGTTAAGAGAGATCCCAGTTGTAGGTTTGGTTGACTGCCAGGTTTCCCCGAACAGCTCATTATCTGCCACCATTTCCCTGTTACCTTGGGTCCCACATCTGATATCCACAATGCTCCCAAGAACACTGGTGCTCTTTTTCTGAGGGGTATTTTGTGGGATTATTCAGATCTATAGGCCACAAACCCAGCAACCCCAGAAACTCCAGCCACTTTGTTTGGATCATAGTTAAGGTCCCAGAAGAGCTGCAGTGCTGGCACTGGAGATGGTTTCTGATTGGCTGGAGATGTGCGACAGGTCCTTTGTTAGGTAACAAAGAGGGGTGGTGAAGTCAACTATTTGGTAAGAGTTGAAGGCCAGGATTGACTACCTGCTGCCTCTGCAGCATTGACAGATATCCCATGGGAACATGTGCAATAACAGGAAATTAAGTCTACCAAGGAACTGCTAGAAGGCTTAGAAGCAGCATCCTTTTTGGGAGGGAAACCTTCCTAGTTTCTCCTTACAGTGATAACCAGGACCAATTCTTTGACTTCAAAAGCCAATGTACTGGGGCTTAATCAGATAGGATGTTTTTGGCCACAAATGACGGAAAACTCTGCTTCATTAGCTTATACTGTCACAACAATTCATTATTGCCTATAAGAAGAAGTTGGAAGGTGGAGTGGCTCCAAGGTTGGATACTTCAGTAACTCAATGATGTCACCAGTGATTTGGTTATTCCTGTCTTCTCCTCTGCAGTTGTGATGTGTCGGTTCTCCACGCAGGCTAGCTTTTCCTCATGGTCATGAAATAGATGTAGCAAGATGAGGCATCACATCGAGAATCAACTCTGTCCAGAGGAATAAGAATGTGGAAAAATAAGATATGACATTACTTTCTGGTGCCCCTTTTTATCAGAAAGGAAACCTTTCTCAGAAGCCTCCCAGCTGATTTCTGCTCATGTTTGTTCTCCAGAATTGGGTTACATGTCCAACCTTGCGTGAAGTACTGGCAAGAGAAACGGAATCATCCTAGTTGCTTTGGGCTAATCAGATGTATCCTGTAATCAGATATGGGAAGTGGCACTGATGCTCAAGCTATTAAAGAAGAAGGAGCCACCAGGACTTTCTGCTACAGGACGAAAGGAAAGGAAGACGACCTTACATGACATTTAAATGATAAATGCTAAATATTTGGCATGTGCATGCATCTTTGGGTTAAGTATTTGGGAAATCCCATGTGACACATGGCAGACCTCTGAGCCTTGGAATCCTTATTCATAAGTCAACGCTTTCTCTTTTTCTTCAACGTGCCCCTGCTTATAAATATCTACTGCCTAAGTCTCAACTGCAGACCTTTGAAATATGAAGAAATATCTGCTTTACTTACAAAAGTGGAACTTCAAGTGAAATCTGTTTTACTTTTCAAAAATAAAGGTAAATCTCTGAACTGGGGATTACCTTGGACTATAGCCATGTTGTCAGGAAACTATAGACCATTCCATTCATAAGACATTTCTGTGACTCTCACTGGCCAGTAGTTGAAACATGACCCAGAGAGCTACTCACTATTCAATCTGAAAACCCAGGGTAATACTCCCTCTTCCAAGAAGCCTTCCTTGATTCACCCAGCCTGGGTTCCTGTCTCCATATTCTCTGTGAACATTGTCTACTTTGTCACATAATTATTTAGGTCCACATTTATGCCTCCCTTGTTGACTAGTCTGTGAGCTCTTCTAGATTTTGCTTCTGTTACATTCTGTTTCTACAAACGGTGGTATGGATCTGGCACATAGCAAGTATGCAGCATTATTGCTTCCTGTTGAATAAATGGATGAACAAGTGAATGAGGCAGCAGAGGAATGAGATGGGAACCGCTTGCTAGCACTACTGCCAATTATCCTACTACTAATTGTTGACATTCATGAAGCATGTTACTCATACACTAGGCATGTAAGAGTCACAACAACCCTGCCATGTAGGCATTTGGTTATTATTCTGATTTAATGGATGAAGAAACCAAGGCTTTGGGGAGGTTAATACTTGCTCAAGTTGACACATCTGGTCATACAAGGGGCTAGGCCTAAACTTAATAATAGCTGACTCTATGGTCTTATGCACTTTGCAGAACTAAAGATCTAGCTGGATTGTATTCTATCACCCAGAGAAGAAATAATCTGGGTAACAAAAAATCTCCTTAATTTGGGGTAAAGACTAAGTAGTAAAAGAGTAAGTGAATATGAGGTAGGGGCTATATTTTTAAACCCCTTTAAACACTGTGATAAATAAAACACTCTATTCCCTTGTATGAGTGTGATTAGTTATCAGAGAGAGGCTTCCCGATCAACTTGTTGACTGTGGCTTGGTGGCCTAGTCTGCCAGCTGGGGACGAGGCTGACATGGCAGTCACAACACAACATATAAGAAACTGAAACTACCCAGCATCTCCATTTGAGCTTCTTCTCCAGGCTTTGGGGAAGATACTCATGACACTGGACAGTGGTTGACGTGGGTATTGATTCCACCTCTGGGCAGAAGCCTCACTGGTCCAGGCCGCTTTTTATAATCGAGGCATGAAACCAACCAAGTTCTAGATTAAACAGAGAGCCCTGAGCTACAAGCAGGAGACAGAGTAGCAGAGTGTCTAAGAATGTGGGTTTTGGCATCAGAGAATCTTAGGTTTGAGTTCTGGGACTTCACACACATTAGCTGTCAATTGTTGTTTTATTGTCCCCATCCCGACACAGTCACTCACTAATGCTGAGAACTTGGGCAAGTCACGCTTCGCTTTAGAGATTCAGTGCTTGCAGCTGGAACTTGGGCATGATCACACTCAGTTCCCAGAATCATCACGAGAAGAAAATGAGCTAAGAGATGTGGCCTCATCATAACTCAGGGAGACCTGGGGCCAGGACTGGCTTCATGGACCAGTCACACAGGGCCCTGCCCTTCAAAGAGCCCCATGCTGGGTTTAATGGGCTGCTGTTGCCATCCTGAAATTCTTAATAATTTTCAAAGTAGAGTCCTTGCATTTTCATTTTGCACTGGGCTCTGCAAAGTATGTAGCCGGTCCCGCCTGAGAGAGCTGCTGGGTCTACCGAAGCACCAGTCCCAGGGGGAGAAGGACACTGGCCTGGAGGAACTGACCGGAGAGGGGCTGTTTCCTGATCAAGTGACCACCATTTCCACATCCAGTGTCAAAAGGAGTGAGAGATCCCCTGGCTCGTTTTTTGAGAAACCTGGATGTGTTCTTCCTTGCCCCCTACACCTCCATGCACTCTGACCTCTTTGCTGAGGACACCCCTTCCCATCCCCCGAGCACCTGCCAAGACCAGTTTTCTGTCCCCCACATCTTTTGCTCTTTATGAGAGTGAGACTTGTCAAGCCTGTGAACAGGTAGCATGGCCCTTGGGACAGCTGGAAGTCCCATGAAAGGCTACTTCCTTTAATGTGAAGGATTTTTGTCTTGTTTATGCAGCTAGTGGGTGTGGTGATGAATAGCAGACCAGCCAGCCCAGTTGACATCCCAGGCCTGCCCTTCCCTAGCTCTGGGACTTTGGGAGACTTACATAAATACTCAATCCCTAGTCTCTTCACCTGTAAAAAAAAAAAAAAAAAAAAGAAAGAATATTAAAAATGTCCATATTCCTAGGTTAGTGATGGGAACAATTGTATCAATGCAAATAAATCAGCTCGAGCCCTGGCTGGCACCTCATGGGCACTCTTGTTTATAAGCTGGAATTGTACTTTCTCTCCCTCTGTAACCGATTAAGTGAAAGACCTGTAGAGCTAATGAGAACCAGTGTTGAACCTCTCCTGGGAACCTGAACACCAGCTATGTCATATCTTGACTCTCACCCTCTGAATCGTAAGAATTCTAGAAGTGAGACCTGCCACTCTCTGGGCTTGGCAGGATTTAGTAGTATGGACATGGCCTTTGGTTTTAAAAACTAGTGCTTGAATTGCACCTCTTTGAGCTACGAAAACTCTCCAACCCTTTTTTTCTCTTTAAAAATGTAGATAATACTACTCATTTAAATGATGGTTCCTCCACCAAAGAACAGGAGCCCCATGAGGGCAGGGGTCTTTGCCTGCTTTGGTCATTGCCGCCTCTCTAGGATAATGTCTAGCACACAGGAAATGCAAAAGAAATACTTGTGAAGGACAGGATTGTTGAGAGAATTAAATAATCTGATTTATGCCAAGTACCTAGTGTGGAGAGGGGTGTCTACATAGCAGACTCCGGGTAAAGCCGTGGCTGTTGACATCGTCAAGATGGCTGTGGGTCCAGCCAGCCAAGTGCTCCCTTCTGAGCGGACGGCATGTCCCTGCTGCCTGCTCAGCCATGTTGCTGGGGTTGAGAAGGGGATCTGATACGGCAAGGATGAGCAGAGGAGCTGAAGCAGAAACCTGGGCACATGGACCACCCCAGCAGAGCCAGGGGAAAGAGATGGCTGTGGGTCATCGGACACCCCCCAGCAACACAGCAGCAGGAACAATCCCAGACCACTCTCCTTCAGGCAGGGACGAGGCTACTCACTCACTCGTTTCTATCAGAATAAACTTAGAATGCTGCTAGGACTCAGCTTGTCCCAGGAGGATGTTTGTATTGCAGCCAGGGAGGGGGCTAGGGAAGGCTTGCACACGCGAAAGCGCACTCCGCTCCACTCCACAAAGGCAAACTTGATCATCATTGCATTTTGTTTTGACTAGGGATGTGTTAGATCCTAATCAAGCAGAGAGGAGCAAATTGGTCCCAAATTAAAAAACCGAAAGGGAAGAATCATCATTTAGAAAGCATGTCAATAGGATCCTCTGGCTCGATTCACAGCGGCACAGCCCAGCAGGAAGAGGGAGGTGTGGTTTTAACCCTGATTTAGATTCTGGCCCAAAGTACCCTCATAATAAATTAGGAAAAAGCGGCCCTAGCTCAGGCGTTCTCTTTACACCACTGGGGGGTGTATACAAGGTGAAACTCCTCATTAAGGCCTGAAAGAGAGTCTGGGAAGTTAAGTGGAAAAAACACAGACTGTGGAACTGGGCAGGCTTGGATGTTGCTTCATGCTCCACTGCCTGCAAGCTGGACAATCCCAGCCTCTCTGAGAGCCAATTTCCGCATCTCTAAACAAACAGAGTAAGAATGCTGGCGTGCAGTGAGGGTTATGCAAGCAAAGAGAGATAACAGGGCTGGTAAGAGAACATTTTGCACATAGTATCGTTTAACAAATGTTCTCCCAGTCCATTTCCCTCCTGTGGCCCCTGCACCTGAGCCTGTAGACCAGCACCTGTACATGAGCACCCGGAGCAGTCCTGAAGTCTGAGCAGGCATTCCCTAAATGCATGTTGAGTGAATGAATGCAACATCTCCGATGGTCCCTTTCTATCTGGGATGGCGCCATTCTCTTGTCCAGTGGCTTATGCTTGAAGGTCTAGCTCAGCGTTACCTTGCTTCTGTAACATCGCTTTTTCTCTGTCCCACCTGAGTAGAATTCTGCACCTTCATTTTGGGACCGCCGTCACACTTTATACACACTTCGATAATAATGCTCACTGTATTAAATTACAAGTCCAGCTTTTTGCTTTTAAAAAATGTACATAAGAAGTACATGAATACATTCACATTATTAAATATTCAAAGAATATAGGTAAAATTAAAAATCTCTATCCTACTCTCAATCTACCTTTCCTTCCCAAAGGTAATCTTGTCCAGGAATTTACATACATACATGGGAATAAAACTGTAAAGTTTTATTTTGAGTATGTGTATGTGTGCTTTATCATATGTGTGTTGTTACATTTTCTATTAGTATTTGCAGCCTCTCTGTGAAATACTTTGGATGACTGTCCATTTTATACCTGTATATATTCTTCATTTTAACTAACTTCAGCATGAATTACCTAGAATTGCAGGGTGATTTAGTTGGCCATTCCCCATTATGCGTGTTTGGATGGTTTTTCATTGTTGCAGTAATGCCCCAGTGAATGCTCTTTTACTGGTCTCTTAGTGCATATTATTTCTGTAGACTAGATACCTAGACAGAAAATAGAGGACTTGAAAAGTGTACGGATTTCAACCTACTAATTCACACTCTGAAAAGCTTATAAAAATCACACTTCCATGAAAACAGAATATTTTCAGTGTTTTTAATGTTTGCGTATTTACTGGGAGAAAATGTCTCATTGAAGTTTTATTTTTCATTTCTCTGATTATTACTGAAGTTGAACATGTTCGTGTGTATTTATTGGAAATTAGATTCTCTTCCTCTTTGGCTTGTCTGTCCGTATTTTTTGGCCCATTTTTCTTTGCTATTGCTGTCAATATCTTTCTATGTGCCTGTTTGTCTTACTCGATTGTGAGCTCCTGCAGGGTCATTATCACATCTTGTTGATATTTATCTCAGTTTCCCCTTCCAGAGCACACAGCTGGTGCCTAATGAATGCATATTCAATTGTATTATTGAAGCCATAGGTATTGCCTTTCATCATAGTTTTCATTGCTGTCATCATCATCATCACCAACATTTATTTAGCCTTACCGTTTCCTAAGCCCTGTCTTGGGAGGTATGCATACCTAATCTTTATATCACCTTGCCCCTCAAGGTCACTGTTGATATCGCTTATTTTACAGATAAGCAACTGAGACACAAATTGTATACACTCAGCTCTGGGGAAGTGAGATTACGAAGCGAGTCCTTCTCAACCTGGGCCCAAAGCATGTGCAGTTTCCGTCACAGCAGTGGGTTATCTTGCTGCCCATTAGACACATTAGAATCACCTAAACAGCCTTTAAAAGATACCTGTATCCCAGCCCTACCCCAGGCCCATTGATTCAGAATCTCTGGGGATGGATCTGGGAAAGTAGTGTTAAAACAAAATAAAAAACAACAACAACAAACCCTGGATGATTCTGATGCACAGAAATGATTGAAAACCATTGCTCTGCCTTGGAGGTAAGCAAACTTGTTTCTGTAAAAGGTCTGATAAATTAGTATTTTAGGCTTTGCAGGCCATAAAGTCTCTGTGGCAACTACTCAACTTTGCCGTTGAGTCATGGACAGAAATGAATGAGCATGGTTTTATTCCAATAAAACCTATTTACAAAAACAAGTTGTGGCCAAACTTAGCCCATGGCTATAGTTGGGCTATAGTTCACTGACTTAATACTTCAAAAAGTCTGCAGTTTAAGATTGTCCTGGGTCAAACCGTGATATTCTATCTCATTAAGTACCATGGTCCATCTCAATGAACAGTGGCTTAAGAATCCTTGCCCCGTGTCTAGAGAGTCTGCTTCAGCAGGGCTGGCCTGGGAGTCTGCATTTTAAGGCAGATGATTCTGATGAAGATAGACTTTGTGGACCACACTGGAAGAATCACTGATCTCCTGAAGCATAATGTTCCTGGCAAGGAGCAAACGCTTGGTTGGAGAAGTAGAACTGGCTCTTATTCAGAAATTCTTTAAGATCACAAATAGACATTTTGTGCATCCCTGTTTTGCCTCGTGTTTCAACATCCTGCCTCCAAGGTTTTGAAACCTTTGACGCCCCAGCATCAAACCCTCCCAGTCTGAATGTTGACAGAGGAGGAGGACGTTCTTCCTCTTTAACTCTGAAATGAGTCAAAGACCAAAGTCCTCATCTATTTCAAAACATTGAAGAACAAAGTGACTGTTTAACCATCTACATAATAAAACCGATGCTGGCATTTATCAGTGTGTGTGTGTGTGTGTGTGTGTGTTTTAATACATCAGTAGTTATAAAAATGGAGCCTCCATTCTCCTGTCATCAGCTTTAAAGCTATGTGGTGGGTGAATGCAATCATTTCTGTTTCCCGACCTCTTTAACATCCGTTATTTCTGTTGTCCGCATCTAATAGTCTCAATCCTTTTAGTTGTTGATGGCTTGGCGATTACTCGGGCTACCGCTTTAGGATTACATCCAAATGCATCTGAACAGTTGAATTTACTTACTGCTTTCCTCCTAAAAGCTTTTTAGCATGATCCGGCTGGGATGGTTTCATCAGGAGAACCATTATTTTCAGCTCTTTTTTTGGGGGGGGGGGAGTGGAAATAAATTTCCCAAAAGATGAAAGTGAACTCTATTCATTGCAGATCTGCACTATTACTTTTCCTTCTCTCTCCTTTTTACATTCCGTTTTCACAGTTTTCCTTGGGAGTGACTCTTCTTCAGGGAAATAGGAATGTTTTAAATTGCACAATTGAGTCAAATCAATATTTAGAATGGTTTGAACTTTAAGCCTTTTGCTGGATTTTGACAGTATCATTTTACACTGTAAAATCCCTTTTTCCCAGGTAACCTATAATATTAATATTAAACATTAGTCACAGCTTTCTAACACCCCCCAATTTCACTTAGCTATAGGCAAAGCAAATAGTGCCCAAGAGTTAAAAAGTTGCTATTCTTCTTCTAAAGCACAAGCACTTTTATGTTAAAATGGTAATGCTGTGTGTTCCTAATATCCATATACACATCCACCTGTGCATGTAGTAGCTTCCAACATTGTAATTAGACAATGAAACCACACTGTGCAAACATAATACACACACACACACACACACACAATTTATAAAGCAATTGTGACAAGTGCTTTGTATGGTAAGGCACCTTTACACTAGCTAGGGAAAATTCTACAGTATATACAAGGAGGGTTTCAAATAAAAACTCTGTAGGAGAATCTGAACTATTTCATGCAGGAAGATTGCACAGGTGATGAAATCTGGCATGCCTCTCTGGCAGAGTGTATTTGAAAGGCAGTGTTCAATACTGGAAGGCTTATAGCATGAAGAGGCCAGTTCTCCTGGGTTGAAATCCCAGCCTGTGTGATGTGTGATCTCAGGCAAGTTACTTTACCTCTCTGAGGCTCAGTTACTTTGACACATTGCATACATACATTACATTACATAATAGAACTATTTGGGGTTCTTATGAGAACTACATGAAGTCCCAGATGTCAAGCATCAGTTTTCTCATTTGAGGATTGTAACCACAGTGTAGTGGTGAGAAGGAAAAGAGCTGAGTAATCACTACCATGGAGCGCCTCTGGAACGCGGCCCTCCCTGTGACATGCATAGCAAATACAAGTCTTCTTTATGAACTAGCACAGCTAATAGCACCTGCATTTACTCAGCCATCCTAGTGAAAAACTGAGAAGCCACACTTCAACCCCTTCCTTTCTTCTTGTGCCTCTGCCCTCCATGCATCCTCCTTGCCACCACCTCAGCCCAGGCCCTGACTAGCGTTTGGACTAATGCAAGTTTGCCTGGATTAACTGCCTCTAACCAGTCTCACTGTCTTCAGTTTGGATCTTCCACGATCAATTATTAGCCCTATCTTGCAGATTAGGAAATGGGGCATAGAGAAGTTTGATAAACAGCCCGAAATCACACAGCTGGGAAGTGGTGTTGTGGGATTCCAACCAGGCAGTCTGGCCCCAGGATTCCGCTCTTTACGACCTTGAAATACGGGCGCAGTACATCACCTGGATGAAGACATGCAGCAGTGCCTCCCACGCCTCATATTTGTACCTCCAGTGAGTCCTGTTTCTCCCCAGCGTATCTTTCATCAGAGCTGCTCTGCTCTACTTGCTACTTGGCGTTGCAGGAGTGCTGAGGAGCTGCCACGTGACCATTCTGCAGGAAAAGAGGGAGAAGGAGGGATGGACAGGAGTCCACAGACGGGCTTTGGTGAAATACTGTCCCTGCATTTCAGGCATGCTACCCAGAGGCAGACCTGGGCCAGGTGCAAAAAGAAGGAAGCTGGACTAGGGATGGGCAAACTCGGGACTCAAATCCATTTCAACATTCCAGGAGTCTAGCCCAGTGGATGGGGCCAGGCATGGGGAATTTCCAGGTCGGGGTGATGCTTGGGTGCTCGTAGGTAGCAGAGGCTGCTTGTTCGAAGCAGGATCCCAGGCACATGTGATGTTGTAGGACCATAGGGACAAATAAATCATCCATGTCTCAGTGAAGCCTGCAACCTGAGGGAAGCAGGGACCCAGAGCCTTGCCATGTCCTATGGTCATAGGCCATAGCTCTGCGTGGCAGGAAAAGTAAACTGAGGCTCTTAAGAGCCAGGGCAGGATTGATTCATGACCTATGGATCTCAGTGCTCTCCTGGGGGGCTGACAGTGCTGTCCACATCCATAATTTTGCAAAAGACACTGAGAGCCCATGCGAATGTGTAATTCGTCTATCAACCTGCTGTAAAGGCTGAGGGTGTAGTACTGAGAACACATCTAGAGAGCCTGACATATTACGATCTTGGCATTTGCTTGCTCAGGGTCTACTTTGGCATTTCTCAACTGTGTCTGAGAGATGTCAGTAGCTGTTACAAGAGATGAAAAAGAAAGGTGGGGGGTAGCATCACAGTGAAAAGTATCAGGAAAAAATTGACCTCTAGCCTTTCTGAATTTAAAAACGCAGCATAATATCACTGTCTTTGAAATTCATCATGCACGTTAGCATTAAACTCTGCAGGGAAGGGTTCTTTTCCAGTTTGGTTTAACATGTTCTTGCCCATAGTTGTTTGATGAGACAACTGTTTCTTACCCAGAATATATTGCAAACATTGCCCCTTGGGATTGAGTTTGGGAAATACCAATTTAGGTGAACATAGCACTAGGACTTGCAGAATGTAGGAAGATGGAAAATGAGCAGGTACGCCAGTGTAGACTGTCCACACTGGAGCATTTGGTCGGATTCCCAGGATTTTCCTGCACTAGATTATAAGCTCTGCTCATGCACACCCCATGTCTACCTTGTTCAATGCCTTGTTCAACGTCAAATCTACCTAAGCTTAATGGTTGATCTTTTTTGTGTGTCTGGCCCCTTCTTTAGGAACAGCTATCATTCATGAAGTTTCCATTTCTCTTAACATTTTCTTCTTCTTCTTCTTTTGTTTTTTTTTGCTGTTTCTCTGCATTTTTATAACATCCCAATTTTTCTCTCACATTAATGATATTTTTTTGTGCATTGAAACATACCTTTTCCTTGACCACTTCTAATACATATTTTAATTCTCTTTATTTTATTTTCATGTTCTGTACATTCTAGCTTATTTCCAACACCTCTTCTGCTTCATTTCAGTTAGGTTTTATCATTTCAGCTTTATTTCTTACTTCATTGAGTTTATGTTTTTGAAAGTTTATAGACAGCACAAAACGTATGTTTTCCAAAAAATCACCTTGGTTCCCTATAGTATATCTTCTCCACAGCATATTCTGTTTGTGTTTCATGACTGGTGCAGCCGTCTTTCTTGCTGTACAAGTTTTGGCTGTTCTTGCAAGCCATTTCCTCATGTAAGGACAAGACGAATTCTTATTCAAGCTTGCTGTTTGCCCATGTTAGGTTCTGTAGATTCATCTTTGTTTCCCGTGTGATACTTCTGGTTTCTCTTAGAACCCTTCTCTTATAGCGGTGATGTTTACTACTCTGCACCACTGCTGCCAGCTTAGAAGATGGTTAGCTGGGGTGGCTCTTTAAGACTCAGGAGGAATTTCCTATCTCTGCTTCACACAGAGAAATTTCTATGTGCATATGTGTGTGTGTGTGTACATACATGTGCTGTAGTTTATTTAACAAGCATTACACAGGCACTACTCCAAAGCTTGTTATATTAATTTAATCTGCATAATAACCCTATGAGGTTGGTACTCTTAGTATCCCCATTTGACAGATGAGGAAACTGAGTCACCATAATTTACCCAACATCACACAGCTAGTAAGTGTCCAAACCAGAATTCAAACCTAAGCAAACTAGTCCTGAAGTCTGTGCTCTTAACTAGTATGATATGTTTTCTTTTCAATCCTTTCTTGCCAAAAGAAAAAAAAAAAAGAATGGAAAGCTATAGCTGCCTCGATTTCCCTGTTTCTGTCCTTTCCTACCTAAGAGAAGCCACTTGATAGCTGCATTCCACAACTGGGTATTGTAGTCTTTCGTGAGTGTAGAAATCACTCATTGACTAATCATAGGCACCTCCTGAGTTCTCTCACAGTGGGGGAGCTTCCCTGCCTCCGGCTGGCACAGGGCACTCATCTCTAAGCCCCTGTGACTCGGAAATTGTAGCAGAAGGGCATGGCCTTGTTTTTCGGCATCAGGGCCTGGTCCCTTCTTTGATAAGTGAAAATTCCTCAAGGGTTTGGAAGATTTTGATCAATATTTGTTCCCAGAGCTACAGCAACTTAGCATGTATTGGTATGTGCATTTTCATGACTATTTCAGTGGGAAGTTGGTGGAAAGTGAACCCAGTCACTGCCAGCTGGTATCTTGCATGGGAAGACCCCATTATCGAGTTTAATCCTTAAAACAACCTTACAAGGTGCTGTTATTAACCCTGGTCTCCAGGTGAGAAGATGAAAGCTTGGAATGCTTCGCAGGGCACTCAGGGTCGCACAGTGAGCAAACAAAAGAGGCAGAATGCAAGCCCCAGACTCCATTCTAAAGCCCTTGTTTTCTCAGCTGTTACTTGGTTTCTTCCATCTTCAGTGAGCTCATTTTCTGTTTGTTGCTTTTTTTTTTTTCCATGACTCAATCTCACTGAAGACACATGTGCTGAACTCCTATTGTATGAACAAGACTCAGGCCTTGAGCTCTTGATGAGGAGCCAAAGGTAGAAAGTGGTCACTTCATGACGGGGACCACAGGCCGCAGGTGCAGAAGACTGCAGGATTTGGGTGCAAGCAGCAATTCCATTTGCGTGGGTGGTTGGAATATGTTTGATGATGAAGGCGTTCAAAGTGGTGCTTGAAGAGAGACATGACTTCTGATCCCATCAGGTGTGAGGGCAACATCTGGGCAGAGGCAAGGCAGCGGAGACAGAACACGAGAAGTTCCGGAAGCTCCGTGACTTCTGCCATGGTCTTGTATCAGTTCTCTAGGGCTGCCGTAACCAAGTGCCACAGGCTGGGTGGCTTCCACAACAGAAATTTATTTTCTCATGATTCCAAAGGCTGGAAGTTCAAAATCAAGGTGTCGGCGGGGTTGGTTTCTCCCGAGGCCTCTCTCCAGGCTTGTAGATGCCACCTTCTCCCTGTATCTTCAGTCCTCTTCCCTCTGTGCGCCTGTGTCCTAATCTCCTCTTCTTAGAAGGACATCAGTCAGATTGGATTAGGGCCCCTCCTAATGACCTCATTTTAACTTAATTACATCTTTAAAGTGTCGGGAGCCATGAGGACCGGGAGCCGCTTATTCAACATGGCCATGAGCCATGTGGATCTGCCTGATTACCTAAAATGGCCAACCAAGCCCGCATATTTACAAAAGCCCGCGAAAAGAGCTTGTAAGTTTCCGTTTACCCAGTGTGATGTAACCCTTGGGCGGCCCGCACTTGTAAATCTCCATGGTAACTCC
>CAUYSK010109238.1:0-13612 GCA_963575035.1 Avahi laniger | reverse complement strand
TCTGGGTTCCTTTAATTTCAAAAAGCTTCCCAATGTCCACAAATTCTCTTTCTGGGGTACTCCCATGCTGCCCAATTAACCCGCAAAGCCCATTTCACAGATTACCCAGAAAACCACAGAAAGAGGCCTTATAAGGGAACAATCCGCCTGCCTCGGCCTCCCAGAGTGCTAGGATTACAGGCGTGAACCACCGCGCCCCGCACATATATTCTATGTGTAAGAATTTTGGCAGGCCGGGCACGGTGGCTGACGCCTGTAAATCCTAGCACTCTGGGAGGCCGAGGCGGGAGGATTGCTTGAGCTCAGGAGTTCGAGACCAGCCTGAGCAAGAGCGAGACCCCATCTCTACTAAAAATAGAAAGAAATTAGCCAAACAACTAAAAACAGAAAAAATTAGGTGGGCACGGTGGCACGTGCCTGTAGTCCCAGCTATCCAGGAGGCTGAGGCAAGAGGATCGCTTGAGCCCAGGAGTTTGAGGTTGCTGTGAGCTAGGCTGACGCCACAGCACTCTAGCCTGGGCAACAGAGTGAGACTCTGTCTCAAAAAATAAAATAAAAAAGAATTTTGGCAGATACATGTATTGAAAATATCTTCCCCAGTCCATTACTTTTCCACACAATTGATTCTGTATTTTGATAAATAGAAGTTCTTAATTTTACTGAAGTATAATTTATCAGTCTTTTCTATTACGGACAGTACATTTTCTGTCCTGTTTATGATATTCTTCTCTATCCTTAGGTTATGAGGATATTTTCCCATATTTTCTTCCAGAAGCTTTATTTGGGACACATTTAGGTCTTTGATCATCTCAAATTAATTTTTTATGGTATGAAGTAGAGATAAGGGTTAATTTTTTTCATATAGATCTCCAGTAACCTGACACCATTTATTGAAAAGACCATCCTTTCCCCCTGCGGAACTGCAGTGGCTTCTTTCTTATAAATCATGTGCCTTTATACATGTAGACCAAGTCTAGTCTCAGCATTCTGTTCTATGTGTCTATTCTTGCACTGTCCTAACTATTATAGCTTTAAAGTAAGTCTTCATGTTTTTTGGCCCTTTGCATTTCACTATATATTTTTTTCAAAGAGAATCTTTAGTCCAGTTGAATGTAATTATCAAATGTTTGGGTTTAAGTGTACTATCTTTCTACTTTTTTATTTGTCCCATCTGCTTTTTATTCTTTCATTTCTCCCTTCTTGCCTTGTTTTGTATCATACTATTTTTATTCCGTTTTTCTCCTCTATTAGCTTTAAAGAAAAACTCTTTTTAATGTTTTTTGAGAGATGGAGTCTCGTTATGTTGCCCAGGCTGGCCTCAAACTCTTGGGCTCAAGTGATCCTCCTGCCTTGGCCTCCTGAGTAGCCAGGACTCTTGGTGTGTGCCACTATGCCCAGCTCTCTAGGAGCTTTATAAACAGCTTTACTAAGATATAATTCTTACGCCATGCAATTCACCCATTTAAAGTACACAATTCAACGGCTTTAAGTGTACTCAAAGAGTTGTGCATCCATCGCCACAATTGAGTTTACATTTTCAGTACCACAAAAAGAAATCCCATACCCCTTAGCCATCACCCTCCAATCCCCAAACACCCCAGTCTTAGGCAACCGTTAATCCACTTCCTGTCTCTGTAGAGTTGCCTATTCTGGACATTTCATATAAATGTTGAGAAAAATGCACTCATCAGGTATTGGTGTGATATTATCTCAGAGTGTGTGTGTGTGTGTGTGTATGTGTGTGTGTGTAAGAGAGTAAGAAGAAAAAATGGGAACTTTTGAATAATCCATTGAGTGAGGAGAAAATGGGAACAGACAAAAAGTGGGGATAGAGTAAGATCTTATATTTCCTTGAGCATGGATAGTCATGTGTGCTTAAAGATCAGATTTACGAATAAGGATACTGAATTTGAGGCTTTTGGTGAAGTTTATTAAAAGAAACTAAGATTTCAGAGTGCCGATGGCCCTAAGTGTGAAAATCTTGGTTCTCCAATATCTTCTGAAGAAAGTCTGGTACATATTTTAACACTATAATAAGAGTCAACAAGCTGAAACCAGGTTTTCCCTTCAAAATGCTTCAAAGTGAATGTGTACCTCAGCCGCTCCTGTCCTTTTTTCTAGAAGGTAAATAAAAGTGACTGATGTAACCGGTGATCCAAAGCCTGTATTTTTCTTAAATGGACAAAAAAGACCTTGTAAAGATTTTCAGTTTTATTATTTATAATTATTCCATGCTTTTATTCCTACAACATGCCAAGCTTATTCCCACTTCAGAATCTTTATATGTGCTGTTTCCAACGAATGAGCCCGGGTTCTTTGCTCAGCTGGTTTTCTCTAATGATCAAAGTACTGAGCTCAAATGCTACCTCCACAGATAGGTCTTCCCAGACAACTGTATCTAAGACCTCCTCATCCCCCCTCACCAGTCTCCCCCCATCAGCCTGTATCTCATCATCCTGGTTCATTGTCTTCTTAGCTGTTACTAACATTCTCTGGAATTATCTTTTGTATGTGTTTATTTATTGCTTGCATGTTCTCCTCCTCCCTCCATAATAATTTCTGTAAGAGCAAGAACCTTGTCCGACTTATCCGTTGTTGTGTCCCAGGGCAGTGCCTGCATACCGTGGGGGTGGCAATAAATATATGCTGGGTAAACAAACATATAAATGAACTCCCCTAGTATGCTCAATTGTTCAGGTCATTGTGCTGGACTCTCTATTAATAGAATGTTAATATTGTCTCTGCCCTCTAGAATTTTGAGAAGCTACCTTGTCAAGTGTGAGCCAATATTCCTAAGTGCAAAAGTTTTGGTCCATAAATATCTACTGAAGAATGATAGATTTTAATATCATATGAAGATAATAAAACAATATATAGTTAACAGAAAATTAGATAGATTCAATAATAGTATGTACTTTGTACAAGATGGGTCGAAGTTCAAGATTATACACTTATGAATTCTCTAAATTATTAAATGGGGCCTAAGACTATGTAAGAGATTGAGCTTTTGTGATTTTGATTCTTATACTTACAAGAAATAAATGAAATTTGTAGATTTAGAACAACATATTAGGAAGTACCCTGTTTGGAATCAGAAGAACTGCCACATACAGGCTCTGGGTCAATGGAAAATTAATTTCTGAGCCCTCAGTTTACCCTTAGGAATACTGTCTTAGTCTGTTTTGTGCTGCTATAACAGAGTAACATAGACTGGGTAATTTTAAATGAACAAAAATGTATTTTCTCACAGTTCTGGAGACTGGGAAATCCAAGATTGAGTCACCAGCATCTGGTAAGGACCTTCTTGCTGTGACATCCCGTGGCGGAAGGTGGAATGGCAAGAGAGCTCAAGAGAGAGAGAGACAAAAGGGTGACACACTCACCGTTTTACAAGGAATTCACTCCTGTGATAATGAACCCACTCCCACAATAATTCCATTTATCCATTCACAAGGGTGGAGTCCACATGGCTTAATCATCTCTTAAAAGTTCCACCTCTTAATACTGTTATAATGGCAATTAAATTTCAATATGAATTTTGGAGCTGGCATTCAAACCATAGCAGATACTTACTCAACAATAAGGGATTTTGTGAGGCTTAAGAAATAAAGCAAAGTAATTATATATAACATTTATTAACTTCTTAGTATCAGACTAAATACTTTACATTTATTATTCATATAAACCACATGATCCCAGGCAATAGCTTATTATTCTGCTTATTTTATACATACCGGTAACTGAGATACAGAGGGATGATGGGACTTAACCAGGGTCATGTGATGTGTAAGTGGTACAGCCAAGGTTCAAACCCAGAACCTGTGCTCTGAGACATTATGCTTTGTGTTTTCCAAACAGTGAAGAATTGTTCAAGGGTGACTTAACAATAATATTTCTGCTTAGTAAGATTCTGTCTTTCCTAAATTCAGCTTATTCCTACTGAACTTAAAGTCAGTGCTACTGGTATTCTCAGTAGCTGCATCTAATTCCCAGAAAAATCATGAGCCTAAAACACAATGCTGAGTCATCATATAGGTCCTGGATTCTGCATAGTGTGCTTTTAGTGGGCAAACTATTCCTTTGTTTTGATTTAGCCAAACCGGAAAAAAAAAAAAAAAAGCTGACATTAAACTTGCATCTCAAACCTGAAAAAACCTTTCTGAATTCCAATGTATCAATTATTGTTAGAAAGAATAAGTACAGGCCGGGCGCGGTGGCTCACGCCTGTAATCCTAGCACTCTGGGAGGCCGAGGCGGGCGGATTGTTGGAGCTCAGGAGTTCAAGACCAGCCTGAGCAAGAGCGAGACCCGTCTCTACTAAAAATAGAAAGAAATTAATTGGACAGCTAAAAATATATAGAAAAAACTAGCCGGGCATGGTGGCGCATGCCTGTAGCCCCAGCTACTCGGGAGGCTGAGGCAGGAGGATCGCCTGAGCCCAGGAGTTTGAGGTTGCCGTGAGCTAAGATGACACTGCGGCACTCTAGCCCGGTCAACAACGTGATAATTTGTCAAAAAAAAAAAAAAAAAAAAAAAAAGAATAAGTATAAATGAAGAAAATTAAGTTTAATCTATCTAATAAATAAAGAGAGCCTTAGACAGGGTTAGGGAGAAATCTGCTCCAGCAGTGCTCTAAGGAAAGATAGGGATTTACTGTACTCATTTGGGTTATTTGCTGAAGCATTTAGAATAAGCCAGTGTCTGAGAGAGCACACTATGAAAGGACAGGGCTTAACTGTCTTCTAAAATTACAGCGCATATTTAAATGCTTATTGGATTTTTTCCTTGTAAAGGATTTGGTCTCAATAAATAATTTCTTCATTGTATTGAAAACAATAATTTCAGAATCATAGATATGACCATGGTATCCAGGGATTTTCTTACATTTTTAGCTCTAGCAGAAGAAAACTGTAACTTAAGAATCTTCCAACTGTTGCCAATCTTGAATCTGAAAAAATAAATATAAGCAACGTAAATGGTCTGGATAATTGTGACAAGAAAATGCATCTCTTTACTCTCAGCAGGGTTGTATGATTTATTAGGGTCACCCATATTGTCAGAATTATTCTTGCTATGATTAGACAATGAGGATAAAATACCCAGCCATAACAGACATCAAACACAAGAGGAAAGAGTAAAAACAAAAGAACTAATTATTATATCTACTCATCACTATTTGATGTGAGTATCTTCTCCTTTTACCTATATACCTTTACCAATCTTAGCAAAGTCAAGGTATCATGCCATTTTAACTTCCTTTTAAAGTCGCAGTTCTCAAGCTTTTTGGTCTCCAGACCCCTTTATACTCTTAAAAATTATCAAAGACTCCAAAGAACTTTTGGTCATGTGGATTATATCTATTAAAACTGAGAAACTGTTAAAGTATTAATTTATTTTAAAATAACAATCCCATTAAATGTGAATATAAGATATATCTTATAGAAATTAACTATACTTAATTCCAAAACAAAAACAACTAGTAAGAACAGAAAGATTTTGCAAATGACAGGTTGTCATACATGTTTTTGCTTTCAATCAATTATAATATGTTGATTTGGTTGAAGTACACGAAGAAAATCTCAACATGAAGTTTGAACAGGGAGGAGTATTTTACTAGCCTTTTCAGATCATTATAGATATCCTTCTTTGATAGTACAATATGAATTAACAAGTGGCAATTTATTAAAGGTTAGTTGCAACATGACATCCAAAAGCATTATCAATAAACTCTTTTACTGTGTTACTTTAAAATCCATTGCACTTTAGGCCAAGTGCAGTGGCTCACACCTGTGATCCCAGCACTTTGGGAGGCTGAGGTGGGAGGAATACTTGAGACCCGGAGTTTGAGATCAACCTGAGCAACATAGTGAGACCCAATCTCTAAAAAAATAAAATACATAAAAATTAGCTGGGTGCACCTGTAGTCCCAGCTACTGGGGAGGCTGAGGCAGGAGGATCTCCTGAGCCCAGGAGTTCAAGGTTACAGTGAACTATGGTCATGCCGCTCACTGCATTCCAGCCTGGGCATTCCTCCTGCCTCAGCCTCCTAAAGTGCTGGGATGACAGGCATGAGCCACTGCGCCTGGCCTAAAGTGCAATAGATTTTAAATGTAACACAGAAAAGAGTTTATTGATAATGGTTTTGGATTTCATGTTGCAACTAACCTTTAATAAATTGCCACTGTTAATTCATATTGTAATATCAAAGAAGGATGTCTATAATGATCTGAAGAGGCTAACAAACCCTATCTCTTTAAAAAAAAATGCATTGCACTTTGAATGAGTATTTTACCCATGAAAGACCTTGTTAACATCATGCATCGGCCATTTGGGAACAAGCAAACAAGAGGATTTGTTGAGCTAGTCAGATCATCCCTATGTTCATACATTTCATTAAACAATATTTCAAAAATCACAATTGTTAATATCACTGGTCTCATCAGGAAGATACCAGAAAACTGTCTTCAAGTATTGAGAAACTGCCAAGCTCTTGGGAAGGATATAAGTTTTCCAAAATTCTAATTTTCACTTGAAAACTCAAATTTTATCATTGGCAAAGAATACTGACAGTTGTGTTCCCTGAAGTGACAGGAACACTTGGTTCATTTTTGAGACAATTATCTCCCAAGTTACCTAAGTCTGAATAACCAGTTTCTCTCAGTCATTAGTAAACGGTGTTTTATGAATAAAAGGGGCTAGTTCAGCTTGCAATTCAAAAAACAGTGTAAGTTCTTTTTCTTCAATACAACTATCATACTTGGATATGCAGCAGAAGTATTTTATGTATGCCACACATAATGCATAGAATAAAAAAGATATAATTATGAGTCAAAATTTAATAATTAATTTTTATTGCTTCATCAAGGGCATTCTTAAGTGAAATAAGCTTTTTTATTTTTCCCAAGAGTATGTAACAGTAAAGAATATAATTAATAGTTTGGTTTCAATGCCTTGGTTAATACTAAGGCTTCAACAGTTTTTCCTACCATTGATTTTGCACCATCAGTACAAATGCCAACACAGTGAAAAAGGCAAATGATGTCTTAGCATTATTATGAAAACAGTCTGATTTCACAGCCCCAGGGGTCCATGAACCATAGTTTAAGAATTGTTCTCTATACTATAGTACATTAATATCTAGATTAAGATGTACCACCTTCTGGGTTTTCTTCTTGGAAAAAGACCTACCTTAGATATTTTGACTAAATGTTGCTATTGAGATGACCTGATATTTAATTAAACATATGGGTTGTTTTCTCATCATATAGACCTATGATCCCCAAACTTTCACCCCATCAAAAAAATTCAGCTAATATTTCTGATATATGCATATTTCTTTATAAATTATATACAGTATATAATGCTATGCTGTGCTAATATATTATATACATTATACGTCAAAGCTCTAAAAAAAGAGATTTTTAAAAGAATGAGATAGAAATTAAACACTATTCTTAAATACATTTTATTTTATTGTCAAGAAAACATTTCTTTGCCTTTACCAAAAAAATTTAGCAAGAGAAATGTAATGAAATATGCTTTGTTTTTATAAAATTTGGATTGGTACTATGGATAAAATGATATGAAGTTCTGGTTATAAGTTTAGTTTATTTCAATATTTGATGTAAATGGCTCTCAAAGCTAAAAAAAAATCCTGCAAAGATTATGGATTCAAATTGAAGGGTTAGCTTCACTTACTAAATCAGAATATTAATTTTTCAGTTCATCTACCAATAATAAAAATATTTTTATTGAAAAGTAAGTAATAAATTTCCATCTTCCCAGATGTCAACAAATTGTTCTCAAAAACAAAGTGTTTTTTTGCATTTTCATATTTTAAACAAATAGTTTCAAAATTTTTTGAAAGATTTAAAATTAGATCAGATAAATTTGTTTTAGTGATATTTTAAATATTCAGCAAGGAGAGTTTTACAGATGACATACATCATTTTTGACAACAAAACCCCGTAATGATGGAAATATTTCCAAACATCTGTCATTGAAATGCCTTTTACCTTGGAGGAATTTTTTTCAAAATGCAGATACAGATTTTCTCACTCGTTGTTAAGTGTTCCCTTTACCCTGAAGTGAGAGATTAAATGGGGTTTTGTGTGTTTGTTTTATTTTGTTTCTCATTCTTATTTCCATACAACCACTCTGCAATAGTTTTGCAATGTTACAAAAAAGGTAAATACTGTACACATATATTATATGATCCAGGCATTCTATTCCTAGGTATTTACCTAAGAGAAACTAAAGCTTATGTCCATACAAATACTTGGACATAAATGTTCACAGCAGCTTTACTTGTGTTGGACAAAAATTGGAAACAACTCAAATGTCCATCGACAGGTGAATGGAAAAACATATTTGGTAAATCTATTAAATGGGATACTATTCAATAATAAAAAAGAATGTACTACTGATTTATTCAATGTGTGTAAATGTCAAAATCATTATACTTAATGAAAGAAGCCAGACAAAAAAGAGTACATGCTGTGTGATTTCATTTACATGAAATTCTAGAAAATTCAAATGTATCTACAGTGACAGAAAGCAGATCAGAAGTTACCTGAGGATGGGGGTGGAAGAAAGGATATATTAAAAAGGGGCAGGAGGAAACTTTTGGGGTTGATGGAAATATCTATCTTGATTTTGATAATGGTTTCATGGATGTATATTTATGTCAAAATTTACCAAGTTGCACACTACACACAAACACACATGCACATGCACACACACACATGCAGTCTATTGCCATCAATGAAAACTCAATACATTTGTAAACCAAAAAAGAAAAAAAGGACTGGAATATGATGGTTGTTAAATGCTATCAGTCAATATATTGGGGGGAAAAGGGAAAGGCTAAGGGTTTATTTATCAACTGAAGGCAAAATGGGAAAGCCAGAAGGCCTCCTGGGCAGCAAAAGCTCATCTCTTGTAGCCCGAAGGCAGAAAAAGCTGAGGATCAGATTCAGCCTTAATTACCATAGTGAAGCTCCATAAATATTTGTTTCTCAACTCAGGCAATTAGGTTTCATCAAGGTCAGGTGACTGACAGAAAGGAGTGTGACCCTACCTCTTGGAATGGGTCCTCTTGGTTAATGCACTTAACAATCTTAAACCTTCAGATTTCTCTGATTCCTCTGAGCTGGCACAAGTGGCCCTGTCCTCTCCCTCCATTAAACGTTAGCTCTTCCCACTTCCTGGAAGATGATACTAAGTCTTCTGCTTTGCAAGATAAATGCCATTCCCCACCCATCCACCTCTGTCCAGGACACACTCTCACCTTGTGTTCTGGCTACAACGTAATAAACTAGAGTCAATCACAATTTAACACAGGTGGGAGGTGCTGGACCTGCTACCGAAGAAAAGGTGCTACAGGGCCTAACTAAGGCATACTGGCAGGAGCTCAGAAAATATTTACGACTGGAACATGAAGGTGCAGAGTCAAGGAGAATAGTGTTGGATAAGGGAGAGTTTATCAACATAGGGATCATTCACCTGTCATGTAACATACAACATCATGTGTTTAACAATTGGCTAATAAAATTCCTAAAAATGTAACAGTCTTTAGGAGGTGATGAGAACCAATTAATCTTGTGAGAGCCAGTTCTAGCACACCACCAGCTAAGGCTGATGCTAGGAGATGCTAGTACCAAACTAGGCTACCTGATAGCAGTGCAAATGATAAGATCTCCAAATAATAGGGACCAGGTGGCAATGTTTAATTATCAGAACCAAGATAGGCTCAATTACTGTAATGAGCAGCAAAGTCCAGGTAGCAAGCAATGGGGACCCTGACCCTCAGGGTGCTATGGAGACCGTTAATAGCACAGGAGTCCCTAATAGCAAGAGAGATGGGCATCATTGCTCAATCAATAGAATCAAAAGAAACCAAGGATGGATGACTCAAATCCTGAGAGCACCTGCCCCAATAAAGTCATGATCTCTTCCCTCTTTCATAACTTGAGACCCTTTTCAGATTCAGAACTCAATGACTGAAGAATACTGAGGATCCCCCATGAGAAAAACCTTATGACACCATGGCAAGTGTTTATGATATTGATTCTCTCAGACCTACCCCAAAGGGACCTATGGCCATTTACTCAGGTAACTATGCACAAGGGAAAGAGAAATACCAAGACATTTTGAGGAATGTTGGTGGTAGGGTCTGATTTTCCATTAATACCTAAGAATCCAAAGCATTATTATGGCCCCCTTGTTGGGGAAGAGGGTTATGGCGGCCAGATAATAAAGTCTTGACAAAGATCCCACTCACAGTAGGTTCACTGGCTCCATGGTCTATCCAGTGATGATTTCCCCAGTCACTGCACTCTGCAGTTAGCAGAACCTCATATTGGTTTCTTAAGCCATAGCATAAGAGCTATAAAAGTGGAGAAAGCCAAATGGAAGCTCTGAAACTGTCCCTCCCAACCTGCCTTGGCCAAGACAGAAAAACAAATATTGTAAATATTTGCAAAAAATAATAAAAATTCATATTATAAATACAAAACAATATTGCCTAGGGCTATGTTGGAAATTAAAGTCACCCTTAAAGACCCAAAAGTTGCAGACACTGTGATCCGCATCACATCCCTATTTAATTTCACGGTCTGACCCTATAAGAACTAGTCTTAAAGAATAATACTAGACTACCACACATTTATAAACTCATTTACTCTTCATAACAACCCCATGAGGTAATTATTAATATTATTCCCATTTTACAGTTATGCTGACACGTAGGTAACTTGTCCAAGGTCACATGACTAAGTGGCAGTGCCTAGGCAGGGCGGCACAAGAACCTATATTATTATTGCTTTTTTACATTGCCTTTCCATATAGGACTGTCCTTCAGCTGGGAAGTGGGAGATTTCTGACGTGTGGCCTGTCCAAAACACACACACACACACACACACACACACACACACACATGTGCATAGAAGATAATTTGCCATCCAGAGAAAATGCTCACATAACTTCCTTTGTGATTAATGCTAGTGCTTAACCTCCCACAGTGGGCTTAAAATGGTCACACATGAAGTTGTGTCCATATCCTTTTGTTTTCAGATGGAAATAAATGACATTTGGTCATCATATTCAAGTTACTGGGTGCAGGAAGTTACTAGTTCAAATTAGAATCATAACACTAGCATCGAGTGGATTCCAGGGGAATCTTAATTTGTGGCTATGGCTACCACGCTCGCTAATCCCCAGTAGTTCCACTGGGTCACAAAACATCCTGTCCAATCACTTCCTCTAACTGCTGCCTGTGTAAAACCAAAGTTCAGGGTTTAACCGCCCTCTTGTGGTGAAAAATTGCTATCTGTTTGGTCATCTTTGATACTTGCCCTTCACATGTAAGTTTTTTGTTTTTTGGGTTTTTCCTTTGAATTTTCTTGAGTATCTATCTAGGAGTGGAATCTCTGGGTCATATGGTCACTCTATGTTTAGTCATTTGAGGAATTATCTACTGCTTTGCAAAATGGCTATTTTTTTTCATCCTTACCAACACTTTTATTACCTGACTTTTTGATACCATCTTAGTGGGTGTGAATTTGTGTCTCATTCTGGTTTTTTATTTGCATTTCTCTGATGAATAATCATGTTCAACACCTTTTATGTGCTTATTGGCCATTTGTATATTTTGCTTGGAGAAATGATTTATTCTGATTCTTTTCCCATTTTTAATTAGATAATTTGTCTTTTTAATTATTAAGTTGTAGGAGTTACTTAAATATTTTGGATAAAAGTCCCTCATAAAGTACATGATTTGAAAATGTTTTCTTTCATTCTGTGGATTGTCTTTTCACTCTCTTGATGGTGTCATTTGCAGTACAAAAGTTCTTAATTTGGATAGAGTCTAAATTATCAATTTTTTCTTTTGTTTTTCATCCTTTTGATGATCTAAGAAGCCTTTGCCAAATTTGAGGTTATGAAGATAATTTATCTCTATGTTTTCTTCAAAGAGGTTTTTTATTTTTTTTAAATAGCTTTGGGCCTTAAATTTAGGTCTTGATTCATTTTAAGTTTGTTTTTGTATATGATATGAAGTAAGGGTCCAACTTTATTCCTCTGCATGTGGGTATCCAGTAGTCTCAGCATCATTTGTTAAAAAGACCATTCTTTCCCCTGTGAATGTTTGTGGCACTCTTGACAAAATCAGTTGACCGTAGAAACATGATTTTATTTCTGGGCTCTCAATTCAATTCCACTTATTTACATTATATTCTTGGGCTAGCACCACACTGTCTCGATTCACATATAAGTTTTTAGTCCACCTGGCATTGATTTTTTATATTTTTTAATAACAGCTTTATTGAGATATTCACATACCATAAAATTCATCCTTTTAAAATATACGACTCATTGGTTCTTAGCATATTCTCAGAGCTGTGCAATCATCACCACTATCTAATTCTGGAACATTTTCATCACCCCCCAAAAAAACTCTGGAGGCGCTGACTTTGGGATATATATACACAATCAGTTGTTCCAGCACCATTTCTCTTCTTTCTCTAGTGACTAGAAACATCTGTCACAAATCAATTTTTCATGCCTGTGTGGATTTTTGGTCTTTCTATTCTCTTCCATTGGTCATTTGTCTGTCCCTACACAAATTATTTTTATTTTTTTCTGCACAAATTATTAAAGCAGGCTTTTTCATTTTGTTATCCTTCTTCATGAGTACCTTGATTACTACTGGCCATTTGTACTTTCATATAAATTTTAGAAATAACTTGTCAAGTTCCACAGATATCCCAGTTGGAATCTTAGCTAAAATTGTGTTGTCTATGGACCATTTGAGGAAAACAGACATATTTACAATATTGACTTTCTGTTCCAAAAAGATATTATGTTCTGTTTACTTACGTTTAAAATGTTTTAAATACAGTTTTATAATTTTTCCTTGATTTTTTGTTATATTTATCCCCAAGTGTCTTACATTTGGGTTGTATTTGTTGTATTCCTTGAATTCTTGTTTTTTAATGTCATTGAAAATGTACTTTAAAAAAATCTTTTCCTTCCTACCATTTGTTGCTGGTATGTTGCATATTGTTTTTATCCAATGACCTTCCCAAGATTTATCTATAGAATCTACTTTATTTTAATCGCTATGTAATTATATCATCTTTAAATAATAAGAGTTTTGTTTCATTTTTTGTAAGTTTTATTTTTTTCATGCCTAAATGTGTTTGTATCACCAGCACAAAGGTGAGTAAATGTGATCTTTTTTTTTTCTTTTTTTATTTTAGCATATTATGGGGGTATAGATGTTTAGGTTACGTTATGTTGCCCTTGCCCCCCCCCCAAGTCTGAGTTTCAAGTATGTCCATCCTTCAGATGGTGCGCATTGCACTCTTTGTGTATGCATATACCCGTCCCCTCTTCCCCTCTCCCCTCCGCCCCCCTGCCCGACATCCAGTAGATGTTATTCTTATATGTGCACTAATGTTGGAAGCACATGTTTTTGATGAGGGCCACAGCAGGCTGATAGGTGAGCATAGCCCACAGGCTGCAGAGCCCTGTTCCCACACCGGGAACCGTGTTCCTGTGCACGGTGCTGGGGTGACCAGGGCCAAGGAACTCATCACAGACAAACTAGGCA